>PVJH01005603.1:0-110233 GCA_004026705.1 Nesogale talazaci
AAATTCAAACACATAGAGATCATACAGACATTCTTCTCTGACCACCATGCCATAAAGCTGGAGATTAATAACAGGACCACTAGTAAAACAAGGGCAAAAAGTTGGAGAATGAATAACGAACTCCTGCGGCATGAATGGGTAATGACCCAGATCAGAAGGGAGATCAAAACATTTCTAGATCTCAATGAAAAGGAGAATAATTATAATTTTTAAAGTGGTTTACACAAGTGAATGCCTGTAATTTTAGGATGATTCCTTAGCACTTGTGGACACGCTTATGCCAGAAACAGTATAGTAGCATTCAGTGGTGTTCTGGGGGTAATGAAAGAGTGAGGTTTTTACTCTCTATACCTCAAAGGCACACTGGAGTGTCTTTGTTGCCCCTCTTACATTCTGCCTCATTATCACCCTTTAGTCTTTTTTCTCTTCTCTGTTAGTGCGCTTTCCTCCTCATGCACCTTTTCCTTCAAATTCAAGAGTGACCACTGGGTAACGGAAGAAGAAAACAATGGTTAATAAGGTAGAAAATTGCAAGAGGTCATCTTGACTCTATTGTTTCACCCAACCTCCAGGCCCGAGTCATATATAAATAGTGAAGTACAGAGCAGGGGTATTGTTTGCATAATGTTAAGAATTTGGCATATATATTTAATTGTTCTATGTTTTCATCATAACATAATTCCACCACTTCTCTTTATGACCCAAGGCAAGGTAATTCAGAAGACAAAATTTAATTAGCGCTTTTTTTGGTCAAATGGCATACAGCAGTTTCTTTCTCATGAGATGTGTGTAAGGATTAAGTAGAAATATGTACATATGTATTGTGTGGGGCTTATATAATTTTTTGCTAATCTAGTCTATCTAAGTATGAAGGAGTGATATTTAGATCTCTGAAGCGCAAATCATATTTTAGAATGGTCTTTATGCAACCACTCTTCTTAAAGTTTCAAAGTATATTTAAAAATTAACTTCATTGAGATATAATATAAAATTTGCTCTTTAAAAATTTACAGTTCAGTACATTTTTAGTAAATTCACAAGGTTGCTTAATAATCACCACAATATAAATGTAAAATAATTGTATTACCTAGAAAGAAACCCCATAAGGAAGTAGTCACTCTTCATGCTCCCATCTCTCTGTCCACTACCAATGACTACTACTAATCTTTCTCTATAAAGAGTTGCCAATTCTGCATATTCCATGTTAAGCTGAATCATATAATATATGATCTTGAACATATATGCTTCTTTCACATAGCATAATGTTTTCAAAGTATAGCATAATGTTTTCAAAGTTAGATCAAGTCATATTTAATGTGTGATATACCACATTTTTTATCCACTAATCAGTTGATGAGTGTTTGAATTGTTCTTAATTTTAGTTATTATGAATAATGCTGCTATATGTATCTATGCACAATTGTAATAGCTGTATATATCATAAAGTCTATCGAATATGTAACTACTAGTGCAACTTTGGGGGTTTTATTGTAAATATATACCTAATATTTGAGGAATTATCAAATTACTTCCCCAAATAATTGCAGTGTATTACTACCAACTATGAATGAGAGTTAAAAGAGACCGCTATCTTAGTAATTGCAGTCATCCTAGGGGATGTAAAGTGAAATATCATGGTGGTTTGATTTGAATTATTTTCCTAATGCCAAATGGTTTGGGCCAATTTTACATGTGTTCTTTTCCCCCTTGTAGATCATTTTCCTGAGATATTTATTCAACTCCTTTGCCCATTTTTAATTGTTATACTGAAATATATACAACAGAATTTTACCATTTCAACCATTTTAGAGTATCCATTGACATTTAGTGCATTGAAGTGGTTTGCTACTTTTACCACTGTATGTTTCCACAGCATTTCACCGTAAACATTTTTTTTCTATTGACACCTCCAAGTGCCTGGTAATCACTAATCTGTTTTCTGTCTGTACTAAATTATTATTGTGGATAATTCATGTAAATGGACTAATGTGACCTTTGTTGTATATTTTTATAAATGTACAATAATATTATCAATGCCCATTCATTTTAGAACATGTATTAATCCTTAAATATTTTATATGGCTCAATAATATTCCTATATCATTATATGCCAGATATTGTATTATTATAATATAGCACATTGTGTTTATTTGTACATCTGTTAATAGGTATTTTTCCACCTTTAGGCTGCCCTAAAGAGCTGCTTTGAATATTTGTATGCTGATTTTTGTTTATGCAATTTTTCAATTCTTTTGCGCATGTACTCCAAAGTAGAACTGGACTTTTTAAGAAACCACCACAGTTTTCTGAAGCAGGAGTAGCAATTTACATTATTCCTAGCAATGCATGAATATTCCAGTTGTTCAATATCTTTGCCAACAGTGACTGATTTTTAAATTATAACCATCATAGGGAGTATAAAGTGAGATTTCATTTGGGTTTTGATTTTAATTTCCGTAATGACTAATGAAGTTGTCCATCTTGTCTTGTACTTATTGGCTATTTGAGTATCCTCTTTGCACAGAAGCCTGTTTGAATCCTCTGATCACATTGTTTAATAGGATTGTTGTGTTGTGTTTTGTTTTTCCGTAGTAGCATTTCTTTGTATCTTCTAGATATTAAACTCTTACCAGCTATATGTTTAACCAATGTTTCTCCCATTCTCCCATTCTTTACATTGGCTTTTTATTTTTGATAAAATCTTTGCATGAATACATTTATACTTTTTGTTTTCTGGAAAATAGCTGTGTGTCACAACATAAGTTAAGTCAACCTCACTTTTATGCTTCCTCCTCATGCCCACTCACAGCAGTGAATATGAGTTTTGGTCTGATGTGTGAAGAATTTGGAGGGTGTTCTTTTAAGGTCATGGCTTTTCACACTCTCTCTCATTTTTGTCTTTCTTTCTACTTATTTATTCATTCTTTGTGGAATACATTTGAAGAAAAATATATGTAGTTTCACAGACCATCTCATCAAAACAATAATCTTTAATTTTGATGGTCTAATGTATTTTTATCTTTATTTGCAAATGCTCAGGGTATTGTATCTAAGACTGCATTGTCAACCACGAAACAACCCCTAAGTTTTATTCTAAAATTTTGAATATTTTTAATTATTACATGTATGTCTTTGATATATTTCAATTAGTGTTTTGAATCATGTGGCATAAAGGTCCAATTTTGTTGTCTGGTTGTGCCAACATCATTTTTTGAAGAAAATAATCATTTTTTCTACTGAATGGATTTTGCACCTTCTCAAAATAAATTAGACATATATTTATGGATTTAAGAAATGCTAGTGGCACTGTGGGGCTGCTTATTTCAAGGTCAGTAGTTCAAACCAACTAACAATTCCGTTAGAGAAATAAGAGACTATTGGTTTCCACAAAGATTTACAGCCTCAGGAATTCCATATCAGATGGCTATGAGTAGCAATTGTTTTGATGGCAATGGGAGAGAATTCAGTATGTTAACATTTATTGTGAAATTTTGCTGCTATCTAAATTCATGAGGCATATCAGTTGTAACTCGCTTGTTTTACGATGGAATGTCAGCAGCATCAAGAAAATAGCACCTTCATATCTTGATTTAGTAAGCGGTATTTCTCTTCTATTTGGGGTGAAGGGTTTGAGAAATATTACTGATAATTTTATAGTAAAAACACTTTGTAGAATTCACCATGAACACATTCTGTTAGTTTTGCTTTGTTGGAATATTTAATTTATAATTTTAGTGATATGAGTTTTTAAAAAATTATTTTTTGTAGCTCTAATTTTTTCTCAAGTCAGTATTCTTTGTTTCTTTGTATGTCTTTGAATGCTGGCTAGTGTTCTGTTTTCTTAGCTGAAAGATCATCTTTAGAATTTCTTTTGTAGAATAGGTCTGCTAGTAGTACAGAATTCCT
This sequence comes from Nesogale talazaci, assembly GCA_004026705.1. NCBI lineage: Eukaryota > Metazoa > Chordata > Mammalia > Afrosoricida > Tenrecidae > Nesogale > Nesogale talazaci. Next base: position 3,907 of record PVJH01005603.1, read on the forward strand.
CAACAGTTGTTGCTGCTGCTGCTTCTCATTTCAATATGGGAATATCTTAATTTATTCTTATTTTTAAGTATTTTCTAGAAAAGATTGTCGATTATAGAATTATTGGTTAATGTCATATTATTTCTCTCTTTTAGTACTTTAAAAATATCATTCCATTGTCTTCTTGATTCCATTGTATTCGAAAAGAAATCAATTTTTGTACAATTGGGGATGCGTATTGGATCTATCTTGCTGCTTTCAAAATTATGTATTTTTCTAGCTTTGGACAGTTTGATTTCAGTGTCTCTATCTGACTCAGTTTAACTTTATCCTGCTTGGTGTTTGTTGAGTTTCCAGAAAGTATGTGTCCATATATGTCCTCAAATATGGAAACTGTTTGATGGTTTCCATGATGGTGTTTCACAAATTTTTTAACTCTGTTACTCCTCTCTTCTTTTTCTTTTTGTTTCTCTGACTGAAAAATACAAATTCCATTATACTCTCATTTACTGATTCTTTCATTTGCTTGCTCAAGTCTATTGATACACCCCTCTAGTAAAATTTTCATTTTATTTTTTATGCTTTTCAGCTTCAGGGTTTCTTTATTTTAACCATATATTTCATTTGTTGATGTTCCTATTCTGTTAACCATAGTTCGTGTGGTTTCACTTAATTCTTTACCAATGAGTTCCTTTATCTCTTTAAGCATTTATAACATAGTTAATGTAAGTCTCTCTATCCTGTTCAATGGTTTCAGTGTCACAGGGACAGCGTCACCCTCATCCCCTGACATGCTACCACACATAGGTCATATTTCCTAGTTTTTTTTTTTTTTGCATGCCTTAGCTTTAAAAAAGTGGGTGCTCTTAGTATGGCACTCTAGTGACTCTAATATATATTAATTAGATAAAATTATTTAAAATTTTAAAATAAAATTATATTAATTATATAAAATACTATTAAAAATTTAATATTATTTTAAAATGTCATAAGTCAAATGCATACATTCTGCTCCCTATTTTTCCTTTTTGCCATTTTACTTTCACAGCCATATGTGGTGACTGAAAATGAGGGTTGATTGTAAGTCCACATGAATGGAGATCGTGGACAATTTTAAGCTGTTCTCTATTTACTAAGATGCTGTTTATTGGCCCAGTGTGAGGATTTTTGTGTTGGTGTTGTTGTTTATTTACCTTGAGTGGCAATCCATATTGAAGGCTATATTATCTGATATGCATCACAAAATGCATTAAGTTATCTGCTTTCACCGAGCAAGGTTTTGTCATTTTTCTGTCACAACTTGGTAAAAATCCTTTCTCCAAAAGGTTCCCTCAGTCCTAAGAGAATTCTGTGGAGAGCAAGCCAAGCTTAAGAAGCCACATACTGATGAAAACATATAACCACAAACATTTCAGAGCAAGATCCCTATTTACCCTTCTGTTGCTACCAAGCCAAACTAGAAATGTGGACTTTAACCTGCTTAGCTGCCTGTATACCAGAGGTTTAATGATGATAGCAGAGTAAATAAAAATGCCACAATATATGTCACTACAATTTTGCAATATTTCTATTTACCTACTCTCACAGTTAATCCTTTATGACTAAATTGTTGATTTTCTAAAATCTTAGTTTTGACAGCCATTCATTGTTTCAGTGAACAGAGAATCCTTTGAGTTAACCTATTCTGCAATTTTGGGTGGAAACACACCATAAAAAAGAAAATTTAGGGAGGGAGGATGTTTTGAGAGTGATGATGGCAATAAGTGTGTAAATGTGGCCTGCATACAATTGATGTTTGTATGGATTGTGATGGGAGTTGAATGAGCCCCCAATAAAACGATTCAATTAAAAAAAAGAAAATTAAGTGAAACAATATTCTAAGGAATAGTAAAAACTGAGATATGGGGGTGAGTTCATTTTCAGACCATAGTCATGGTTTTCCAAAAGTCTCTGTACAACCATTAATCCCATTCTTTTTATGATTTTGTGGTTTGTTCCACATGTTTCTCCTATTTTATCAAGGAACTACTATTGACATCGCTGTCCGGTTAGTAATAGTTGTCTCCGTTATTGTTGTTAAGTACCATTGAGTCTGTTCAGACTCCAAGTGATCTTTTATGTGCAATAGAATGAAGCATCGCCTGAGTGGCTATCCTTATCATTGTTCTTATTGAAACCACTGTTGTCACCACTGTGTCAATCCATCTTGTCACAGATTTCTCCTTCGGCCCTGCCCCTGTACTTCCCAAACCTGTTGTCCTTTTCCAGGGACCGTTCTCTCCTAAAAACATGCCCGACGTATGTGAGGTGTTATCTTGCCTTCCCTGTCTCTAAGAAGCATTCTGGCTATATTCTGTGTAGACAGATGGTTGTCTTCTTGGAAGCCCATGGTAGTTGCCATATTCTTCCTCAACACCATAATTCAGATACATAGATTTTTCTTCCATGTTCCTTATTCAATATCCAGCTTCCGCATACATAGGAAGGAAGTATCATGGCTTGGGTCAGGTGCACCTTAGTCCTCACAATAACAACCTTTCTGTTCAACACTTTAAAGAGGTCTCGTACAGTAAATTTCCTGAAGGCAGTGCATATTTTGACTCTTTGACTGTTGCTTCCTGGAGCATTGATTGTGGATCCAAGCAAGACGAAATCCTGGGAAACTTCCATCTTTTTCTTCCCCATTTGTCATGATGTTACCGGAAGTCCAGTCATGGATATTTTGGCCTATTGTACATTGAATTTTAATTCATACTGAAGATTCATTGAATGTATTCTGATGCTATATTATTCTTTATATAATCCAGCTTCTCTTATAATTTCCTCACCATACAGATTGAATAAACATTGTAAGAGTATACAAACCTGAACAACACATTTCCTGATTTTCAACCGTGCAAGATTCTCTTTTTTATATTCACATGACTACTCTTGATGCATGTGTGGGTTTCACATAAGCAAAATGAATTGTTCTGGATTCCCCTTTTTCTCAAGGTTATCCATACTTTGTTTTGATCCACACAGTTGAATGCATTGACTTTCTGAATAAAACAAAAGGAACGTCTTTCTGGTATTCTCTGTTTAAACCAAGATCCATTGGACACCACAATAATGATACCACATATACTAGTGCATACGCTGAGGTTGTCGGCACATATTTTTGTGCAGTTTTTGTTGTAAAATTAGGTGCCTCAGTTGATATTCAGGTTGGCTTCTACTCGAGTATATATGATATAGCCCTTGTTCAACTTTCTCTTTGGAAATCTACCTGAACCTCTGGAAGTGTCCTGTTATTATATTGTTGCACTATTGTTAGATTGGTACTCAAGCACAATTTGGTTCTTTCGGTTCAGGTACAGGTTCTGGGGTCAGGACCATGTTTGCCTGGTTCATGAGTCCACTGGACTAATTGTTTATACTTATATTCATTTTTTCACTCTTCTCCTTAGATGTCTGCTTATGACCTTTTAAGATTCCAGTATTACTCACCAAAGTAGAATAAAGAACATTGTCTTTTGCACTAGTTAATGCCAATTGAACTTGGTTTCCTCAGGGATGGGCCAGTGACTTATTTTTTGACTGAGTATGGTTATGATTAAGCAGTTTCTAAAACTTTGAAGTTAGCCTTTGAAGCAAAAAATTCTTTTTTTTAATTTTATATAATCCATTTGTTTGCTTTTATTGGAGGACTTTTACAAATCTTATAACAATCCATGTTTCAACTCTATTAAGCACACTTATAAATATGGTGCCATCAAGATTTCCAAAACCTTTTCTTTCTACTTGAGCCCTTGGTATCAGCTTCTCTACATCTCCCTCCCCCCCCCACCCTCTCACCCTCATGAATCCTTGAAAAACTATATATTATTACTATTATTATTATAACTTTGTGTCTTACACTGCCCACTCTCTCCCTTTACCCCATTTCTATTATTTGTCCTCCTCAATAACAGGGGGGTATAATTATATATACATACATACAAACAAATGTGTGTATATATATATATATATATATATATATATTCCTTTTGGTGGCTTTCCTTACCCAATTTATTGAAGGCTTACCTGAAAGAATCATATATTTTTAGCTCTTACATTAGGTTCTTGATATATTTTAAGTTAATGGCTGTGTAGGGTATGAAAAAAGGCTGTAAATCCATTATTTTGCCTAATCTATCTAGTTGCTCTGAAACTATTTTTGTTAGATTATTCTACATAGAAGAGAAAATAAATGGTTGGAACCTATGAAGATACTTACATGAATGAAAAAAAGACTTCTTGAAAAGAGTAAAATTTGAACCCTCAGAGCATAGAGAAAAAAATTTTGGTAACTACACAGTGGACAAGATACTAATATCTAAAATCTATAGAGGCCTGCAATAATTCAATAGGAAAATAAATTAATTACTCAATTAAAAAGTGGGCAAAAGACATGAGCAGACAACTCACCAATTGGCACAAAAGATGGGTAAAATATTTGAAAAAATGATCGCTATCATTAGCCATCCAGGAGATAGAAATCAAAACAATCAGGATAAATTCCTTTAAACAGGCAGTGGCATCCCAATTCAATAAAACAGAAACTATCAAATACTGGAGAGGCTCTGGGGAGATTGGAACCCTCTTATGCTTATAATGGTAGTGCAAATATGTGCAACCATTGTAAAAAGTGATATGTTATCCCAAACAACTGGGAATAGGAATTCCATATGAGCCAGCAGCACCTCTGATGAGTATACACCCTAAAGAAGGAAGATCCACAATACAGACAAGCATATGCACATCCATATTCATTGTGGTGATGTTAGCTATAGCAGCAAATGTTCATCAATAGCAAAATGGATAAAGAAACTTTGGTATGTACACACTCTGCATTTCTAGCAAGCAGTGATGAAACTTCAAATCACTTCATGACATGGATGAACCTAGGGATCATTATGTTGAATGAAGTTAGTCAGCTACGGAAGGACATATATTGTATGAGACCACTACTATAAGGATTAAAACCAAGTTAGAACATTTTTTCATCAAAGGGAACAGACTTTGGAGGTTACCAAGGTTGCAGGAGGGCAAAGTAAAGAAAGATGAAGCAATGAACTTAAATAAAACTTACAGTGGAGGCGACTACAAGAGGGAGAAGAAAAATCAGGGAATGGGGTGGGATAGCCTATAAATTGGGGGCGTTTTGATGAGTGGTTTTGAACTACTGAATGCAGAGTTGATGGTGTGAAATGTAAACTTCCATTTAATTCACAATAAAAATATCTTAAAATTTAAAGAAAATTAAATTAAATTTAAAGAGACTACTTTTTCCCCCATTAAATTTGATTTGTATTCTATTAAAAAAGAACCATAGATATGTTGATATTGTTCTTGACTATGTTTGTACCATACTGTTTTGAATACTGTAGCTTTGTAGTACATCTTGAAATTTGCAATGTGAATCCTATAGTTTTATTAACAATTTCAAGATTTTTCTTTGCTATTTTGAGTTCCTTTTTATTCCAAAAACATTTTAAAATCTTATTAATTACTGAGAAGAAGGCTAGTGTAATTTGACAGTGATTGCATTGAATTTTAGGTCAGTGTGGGGGTATTTCCATCTTAAGAATGTTATGATTTCTGATCTATGAACATAGGACATGTTTCTATTTTTACGTCACTTAGAATTTCTCATTTTTTCTAGCTGGGGTTTCTAACTAAAAGGCCAGTGGTTCATACCTATCAGTTGCTTCATGGAACAAAAATGAGCCTTTTTATTCTTATAAAGAGCTGCAATCTAGGAACCCACAGGGGCAGTTCTACAGTGCCCTAAAGCTCATATGAGTCAGAATTGACTCAGTGAAATTTCCATGGGTCAATTCATTACACCAAATTCAAACTATGTTTTATTCCTTCTTTGTTAAATTTATTCTCAGTGTGTAATTTTTGTGGATGCTATAATGAGTAAAATTATTTACTCAATATTATGTTGAAGTTTTAATTGCTAGTATTAGAAATTCTGTTGATTATTAAATATTTGCTTTGTTTCCTGCACTCTTCTTGAACTCATTTATAAGTGATTAATCTTTTCTGTGCATTTTGGAGGATTTTCTATGTAAGTGATCATGTCCTCTAGAAATAAAGATAGTTCTACTTCTCCATTTTGAATGATTTTTATTACATGTTCTTACATGATTGATCCGACTAGAACCTCCACTACAATGGCAAGTAGAATTTGTGAGAACAGAAGCCTGTCTTGTTCCTGATCTTTCAGAAGCCTATACTGTATTTAACCAGTAAATATTATATTATTGAAGGAATTTATAGATGTCCTTTATCACCCTGATGAATCTTGCATTTCTAAAAGTTTTTTTTCTTGATGAGAGGTGTGATTTTTGCAATCTTTATTTTACTGATATGACTTTGTTTTTGTTTATATCTATGTTATTGTGTATCATATTAATTCATACCTAAGCATCATATATATCAAGGTGTTGGTTGTGTTATTTTTTATTCTTTATCATGAGAATATATGAAATTTATAGGTTTTGACCTTTGATCCTAAGAAATATGTGCAGAAGTCGCTATGCCTTTTTCAGAGTTGCAATGATGAACATGCTCTCATTCTTTTTTATTTCATGAAGGGACTTCTTTTATTTTGCTTCTTATTAAAGAACAGATAAATTGTGATGATTTTCACCATAGATACAAATTTGTTTCTATAAATGAATAAATGTATTGCAGCCATCTGCCCTCTTGATTGAAGCAGCGTTCTGTGGTGTTTCAGTGAGACAGCTGTGGACTGTCAGACAATTTGGTCTACCCAACAATCACCAATGAAGTAATACCAATTCTGAGGTTGACTTGCTTAACTCTTTTGGTATAATGGGCAAAGGCATTGTTGTACTTATATTAATGTTATCTAGATACTTGGTTTAATAGTGAAAAGGTGGGGGGTAAGGTGACTATGCCCCTATGATAAAGCCAAACATGTCTGCCATAGAGAAGGGATCCATTTCTAATTATAGAAGACGCTCTAATAATTTTAAAGCAAAAATTGTGGACTTGTGATATGTTTTATATGCTTGAATGGATAATGTTATTAAAGCTAGCCAGAAATTCAATGTGCTCAGGTCAGGATCGAGGATATTTCAATCAAATGATACTTCAAATCAGATGGTCTAGAAAAAGGTTATAACTGGATTCTTTAAAATCATGGTAAGGGTTTTCCTAAATTTGTTTAGGTCAAAATAATTTATTCCATGCCCTATAATTTCTGTACTCTGAGAAATCAACAACATTCCTATTCAAGCAATAAAATAGATTCAAGAAACATATGAGCGTGCCTAAAGGTAATCCTACAGGCAGTTCTATTTGTGTGGGGGCTAGTTATATGCCTCAGCAAAAATCCAAGTTAGATCTCTGGATTGTCATATAACAGAACAGCAGCTCAGATTATACCTTATCAGTAATCTAAAGAATGGGGTTTCATTTAATCAGTAGCTTAGGATATCAGTGTTCCAGACATATTTAGGAGAGCTCAACCTTAAAGTGAGTGATGTACAGCTATTGCCAAAAGTTCAATTGATACGTCTGATATTTGAGAGAATCCCTATGCTACCTTAACAATCAGTTTTTCAAAGTTCTTGAAATTCTGGCTCTATACCAAAGTAGATATACAGAGTGAAATAGAACTGGGCTTTTATTAGCTGATATCTCAGTGGAAATACTTTCACTGGAGTAACATTTTAATGTTCTGACCTTTGTTTTTATTGTGGGTCTATGTAAGATGCTGTGACTCTTTCAAGTACTTGCTGTGTCTTCTGGAGAGAGAGGAAAAAAGGAAATTATGCACTAGAAGATATAGCTAGCTATGTTAATCTGTATAAATAATAGTTCTCTTTGTTAAGTGCTGCTAAGTTTCAATTTTCACCTAAAAACTTAATGTAGCAGGATTGCTCAACAGGGGTGTTGTGTTAGTCTGGGTTGACCAGAGAAATGAATTCATAGACACTCATATGTATATAAGAAAAAGTTTTATATCAAAGAGCAATTTTTCCTTAAGAAAATATCCCAGCCCAGTCCAGATCAAGTCCATAAATCTGATATTACTCCATATGTCAGCACTAGTCCATAAATTCCTCTTTAGACGCACATGGTCATGCAATGATGTCAAATGCAGGATGTTCTCAGGTGAGTGGGTGGAAAGTCTTGTGGATCCAGTGGTAGTGGAAGCAGCCTAGCACTCACGCAGGTGTCCATGTAGCTCCTCCAGTTCCAGGGCTTTGACGCTAGCAGCATGGCTCCATGTGGTTAGGTTTTTCTTCCTGGACTACTAGACTTGGTTTGACCAGCATACTCCTGTCACTCTACTGGCCAGCAGAGCTCAGCTCAGCCCAGTTCATCTCAGCTTTCACCAGTCCAGCTCCAGACTTCCTGTTTCCCACCTCCTATACATGCCACTCTAATCCTGCGCCATGGCGCTCCCACAATGCTTCTGCCTGGTACTTGTCTAGTATCCACTCTATCCCACTCACATGAATCTGGTCCACTTGTTTGGTTTTCCCTCTTGACTTCCCTTCCAATATTTGATACCCCTGTAGAAACCAAACTAGCTTATCAGAGCCAGACTGGGGATCAAGGAAGCAGAATCCAGCTGAAGTGGGTGGATGAGAGTCAAGGCAGGCATGGAGGAAGGGTACATGCAGGGGATAGGAGCACACAAGTGACTATTGCCTATGATCCTTGGCTATTGGCCACTAGAGCAGGAAGTGAGGTGACTCCCTGTAGACATTACACAGGAGTCAGAAGTAACTGGCACCAGAGTGTGTTGGACTCTGTGTGTTGTCAGCAAGGATTCCTCCCCTTGCAGTGCCGGTTCTTTGAACTATAAGGACTATTCTGCCTACTTGGTGTAGAAGCTGTTCCCCTGGTGTGCAGGGAGCCTAATTTTCGTCTCTCACCAAATTTTGCTTGAACATTATTGATTAGATCCTCCTATCCTTGCTAGTTGTTGGCCATCTTCAATGAAGTCCTGGAATGATTTTCCTATTTTGCACCACCCTTGTCTTCCTAGAATAACTCTCACTTGGCTGTAGTATATAAAGCTTAATATTTGATTGAATTTTACTTGCTAGGATAATCTTCAAATTTTTACATCTATATTTATAAGAGATATTGACTTGTACTTTTAAATATTTTATGGTGTTTTAATCTGGCTTTGCTATTAGCACAAAGTCATTATAAAATGAATTAGGGCTCTTATACTTTTCCAAAGAGTTTGTCAGCAGGACTGTCTCCCAGTGCGTGAGTGTATCTGGCCTCCAGTGAGCTATTTATCTCTGTGGTGCCTCTCAATGCGGTTATCAAGCTGTGACCTGATTAATACGCTAGCCTCCCTTCTTCACAAGTTGACGCCAGCTTACGTGTCTACCACCGGTGTCTAGCATGTGATCTTGATGGGAGCAGATTGACAGGACTCTTACTTCCACAAAGTCACTGAGGGGGTCCAAACCATGAGCTTTTCTGTTACAAGCCAAACACTAATAGAGAATAATATAAAAGAAAGGTAGTGCTGTGTGCTACCTTTAAGGCCAGTGGTTAGAAGCCACCAGATAATCCAAGGGAGAAGGATAGTAACAGTCCCTAAAACCCAGTGGGGAAGTTTTACCCTGTCCTATAGAGTTGCTGAGTTGGCGTCTAACTCTATGACAATCAGGCTGGAGATTGTTTAAAAAGAAATCATTAACTATGCACTCACATCATAAAGCCTTTATTAAAAATGATTGTGAGTTGAGTGAAAATTTTCCTAGCAAATCGCTTTGCCATTCAGCAGCCTGCGTGACTGTGTCTATGTACATTGATTGCAGTGCTCTCCTAGTAACAGCACGGTTCCCATGTGCCCCCTGTCAGTAGCAGTGGCAGTCCTCTTCGATAATCCCCTTCCTGCCTATGCACTGCATTCCTTCGCAAATGCTTTTTGACATTTCATCCTCTGTGACTCTGTGGTTTTGTCTTGTTCCCTGTATAGTAGCAGTGGCAGTCCTCTTCGATAATCCCCTTCCTGCCTATGCACTGCATTCCTACGCAAATGCTTTTTGACATTTCATCCTCTGTGACTCTGTGGTTTTGTCTTGTTCCCTGTATATATTTGTGTATTTGGGCATTGGGAGTTGAGTCAAAGTCGTGAGTTCAGTTCCTGGTTTGAACATAGACTATTTATTGGCATGTCATTTTTCATAACCCCTTGAAATTCTGCAAGATTGGTGATTATGCTATCATGCTTCTTTCTGATTTTATTTGCTATCTTGTATTTTCTATGTCAGAGTAGCTTGGGATTTGTGAATTTCTCTGCTATTTTACAGTCTTTCTGTTTTTCTAGTCCATTTTGTTTATCTACTCTCTAATATTATTTACTTCCCTTTCTTTTCCTTTTTTATTTTCTCATATTGTGTAGTTAAATGATTGATTTGTTCTCATTTCCTTGCATATAGGTCTAGACTTTCCACCTAAATATTACCTTTGCTGACTTTCATTGGTTTGGGGATCTTGTGCTTTACTTTTCATTAATCTGTGAACATTTTTTTACTGTTTCTTCTTTTATCTATTGTTGGTTGATAGTATACTATTTGATTATTACTTTTTAATAGAATTTTCAGTTTTATTTCAAGTGTTTATTCCCAGTTTCACTCTACTATGGTAGAAGCAAAAACATGGTGTGTTTTCACTCTTTTAAAGTTCATTGAGACTTTTTTGTGACCTGTGTCAGTCCGGGTAGACTAGAGGAACAAATTCATAGACACACATAAGGAAAAGGTTTATATACAATAGGAACAGGACCTTGAGAAAGCATCCGAGCCCAATCCAGTTCAAAGTCATAATTCCGATATTAACCCATATGCCCGAGATCAGTCTATAAAGTCTCCTTCCGACTCACAAAGTCACAGATCAGTGGGTTCAGAATCCTGGCGCTGGAAGGGATCTCCACATGGCTCCTCGCTTCCAGAGATCAGGGTCCATCAACAGCAGAAGCAACTCATCACTGGCAGAGGTCTCCATATGGCCGCCCCAGCTTCAGAGGTCTGGCTCCATCAGGGCAAAGCCATGTGGTCTCTCTGCCAGTTCCTCCAGCTTCTTGGACATTGCCATCTTGTCTTGTTCATGATCCATCATCTCTGAGACTAACTCCCAACAACTGGGGAAGATAGCTTCTCATCTCCATGAGGGAAATATCGTGAGATTTCTCAGCATATCAGGAGAAAGCCAAACCACATAGAGGCCTCATTGGCTACTCAATAGCTACCTCCAGGTTAACAGGCTAGATTCCACCCCTACATTTCAATCATAAAATTAACATAAACAGATGACTGCCACATGACTTCACATGGTTGATTCTCGAGAATAAGCCATATGCAAAAAGTTACTTGGGTCCTACTTCACACACATGCACAGTTATTCCAAACAAAATATGTTCAAACTTGTCTCTGATGAGCTGATGGCAATGAATTCTCTCAGTAATACACCTGTCTTGATCTTGTTATGGTACTGCCAGAAAATGGTACAATTTGTGCCATGGAAAAAATATTCTGAGGTCAGGAACAGCACAGAAATTTCAACAAAACAGTAGTGAACATCTTTCCAAGTCACTAAAGTTTTACAACACATTTATGGGGATGCTGTACATGAAAGAGTTATTTTTAGATAAAGTGTTTTAAGGAAGGCCTGAAAGAACTCAGATGAAACAAGGGAGGAGGGACCATCAATTTTAATAAGTGAAAAAAGTGTGGCTGAAGTTCAGATATTAGTTGAAGAAGACCAATGTTATGATAAATGTTTAAGTTGGATTTTTACATGTTCAGTATTTTGAATTTTAAGTAAACATCTTAGTCTCAACATGCTTTCAACTAGATGAGTGCCAAATATTTTATACAAATATCAGCTAGCTCAAAGAACTCATGTTTTCTATTAGTCTTAAAAAAGATAAAAGCAAATAACGATGATTTTAAGGAGCAAATTGTAATCGGGAATGAATTTTAGATTTACCAACATGATCCAAAAAGCATGGTTCAATTAAAAGAGTGACTTGGGGGGATCAACTGGGCTGTTAAATTCAAAGAAAAGAGGTTAGCTCAAAAGATTATCAGGCCTGTTGCCCAGACTTCCCAAAGAGCTATCAGGGTAGTTCTTCGTGAAGACCACAGGAAAATCATGGGGGATTATTGGGGAAAGGTTTGCAGAAAATTGAAAACTGTGTTGATAAGAAAAAGGCCAAAAGATTTGAACCAAGTTATTTTTTGGAGGGGGCATCACTGCCCTCTGGTGGTCGAGGGAGCTACCCAGCGGTGATCCTGAGAGCTGCCGCTGCATTTGAACCACCAAACCCGTGGACCACAGTCCCGCCCTCAACCTCTTACGCCACTGGGGCTCAGCCTGAACCAAGGTTTTATAGTTTGTTTGTTTGTTTTTTTCATCATGAAAATGCATCTGTGCATTTTTCAAGGGCAGCAAAGACTGTCTTATAACATTTTTTCCCACAGAAAACCTTAATCCATTCAATCTACAACCATGATCTTGTAATATTTCTTTCTATTGTTATAATTAAAATAGCATTGCACAGGAACACATTTTGAATTCCTCAGAGATTTCAAACCGTTTGACATGGTGTAGACAGAAGACAGAAATCTTCAAAGAAGTGTTAGAGGGATGGAAACACTGCCTTTGGATGTATGTAGAGTTAGATGGAGGATATTTCAAGAAGCAGTAGCTTCACATTTTGATATCTGTGTTTAATTTGTGGGAACCACATAGGAAATAAGCCTGTGGTGATCTCCCTCTAGCCATAATTGAGAGATGAGAGGAAAGTGGTTACTAAACAGAGGGAATTGGAGAGAAGAATATAGAAGATAAAAGGGATAAACCTGACTTGAACAATTAAAACTTTGTCAGTTGATCCCTCCTCTAATGCACTCTGGAACTGATCGGGTTTTCAACATTTTCTGTAATCATGCATGTATGTATGTATGCATTTTTCCTATTAGTGTTTATCTCAAAGGTATCATGTTATTGGAGGTGTTATTGCAGTGGTCCTCAACCTTCCTAATGCCATGACCCTTTAATAGAGTTCCTTGTGTTGTGGTGACACCCCAACCATAAAGTTATTTTAGTTCCTACTTCATAACTGTAGTTTTGCTACTGCTATGAATTGGGTGAGCACTGTGAAAGGGTTATTTGACCCCCAAAGGGATCATGACCCACATATTGAGAAATGCTGTGTTGTATGTTTTGCATTTTTTGGTATAGGAAAGCCAGGATTTATGACCCTCTAGCAAAAGCAAGTAGACTAAGTGTTTCTGCCAGTGGGTGATGGTGTCAAGGGTGGGGGCTAGGGCGATAATGGAGACAATGTCACAGAGTCCAGAAGGAAAATTTGGACACTGATTATGGTAGAAATTGTACAATACTGCTTGATGTGACTGAACTATGGAATCATGTGAAATATTTTTATCTTCTAATTAATTATAAATTTAAGAGAAAAGAGCATATATATAAAAGTTTCTGTGATTTTTTTGCTCTACGTTTTGACTTGCCTTTGTGTATTCTATTGTGGTTGGGTGAAGTGTACTCTAAATGGGAATGGGATTTTGTTCACTCATAGTGACACCTCAAATCTAGCTTCTTTTTAATGTTCTGTAGGGATGACCTGTCACATAATTAAAATCCTGTGCTAAAATCTCCATCTGTTATTATAAAACCGACTGTTTCTTCAATTGTATCAATGCTTACTTCACACATTTTGGGGTTGCAGTCTTAAGTCTCTCTGAGGGGGTATCAAAAATTCACGAAAATATTTCATTGTCTATTAATTCTGTTGTTCCATAAACTGTTTGAAGCACACTGATATATACATTTATAACTAATATTATAACTTCTTAATGAATTGTTTTGTTTATCATTATATCATGCCCTTTTTGTTTCATATAATATTTCTTTCAATTAATGCCTAATTTATCTGATCATCATATAGTCACCCCAGCTCTTTTCACTTCTTCTTTTGTGGAAACTTTCTGGTGTTCTTGGGAACTACTGTGGGTGGTTACTGAAGTTCTGCATCATGAGAACTGAGAAAATACTTCTCTTTCAATCCTGTGTGTGTTCTTCTAGTACTGTTTACTCTCTGCCTTGTATCAATTTTCTTTTCCTGGTATTTGTTCATCATCTGATGTTTACTCAATGAATATGCTCATTATTTCACTTAACACTGGAAAGCTCTGATTCTTCTTCCCTCTACAGAAGTCTCCCACTCTTCTGGTTGCCCCAGATTTGCTGTACGAGGATGCCATCCGCTTTCTTTGACTATACTTTACGGACTGGAGCATTGCTGCAGTTGTAGTTAATGTCATTTAATCACTGATGTGAAGTCTTTTGAAGATAGTGTCAAGGTTTTCCTTTATCTAGAGAGTTCTATTTCTGCTTTTGTGAGAGGCTGGTATTAAATTTCAAAAGACTGGAGCTCCTTTCCACCTTGCAGTCCATGACTCAGATTTGGGATCATTGGGGAGTTCTCTTTGCTTGCTAGCTCTAGCTCTGGCTTTCCAGATGCGTCTCTACTCTGCTGTGCAGGTCTTCCCTGAATGTGTGAGGTCATTTCTTGTACTTGGTGAAACTGCTTATAGTGTTGGGGGATTTTGCTTGCTTGTTTGGTTTGCATGTCATTATTGCCCCAAACTTTGGTCTATGCCCTTTATTTATTCAGTGAGCGTTCTAAGTTCCTTTCAAACCTCAACATTTATGCCCTGCTATCAACCTTGGTGGGCTTCCACTATTGGCTTACTGAAAGCTGAAGGAGGGTTTCAAGATTCTAAGCCACCATGCTGTCCCGCATGTGGTAGATAAAAGTTAGTTAATAGACTGGGTTATCCTTTTCTGATCCTGTGGCATGTTTAGTAGTTTCTCTGTTTTATTTAGAGTGATATGGCAGGTGTGTTTCTATTCTGTCCTGAGAAACCTTCAAGCCTTTATAAAATTTAGATCATTCGGTTTTCTTGCATCCTCATATCTCTGTGTTTTTAAAATATTATTTTTGATATGTATGTAACTTGTTCTCAGTTTTACATTGGGAGAGATATTCTTTTGTGACTTTCTATGTTGTAGTCAATTGTGGAAGTCTCCCATGTTCACACACTCGAGGGAATACCCCTCTCCCAAATCAGAATTGAGCTGGACAGAGCGGCATTTTCATTGTATACATTTGTCCCGCTAGGTGAGCATCAAGCAACTCACTTTGATGTAATGTTGAACACAGCTTACTAGGACTGCACTATGGGGAAACTCAAGTGTAAGAGTGAGTAGTTTTATTGTTTTAAAAAATGTGAAATGTCAATTGATGACAAACCTCATTCTGGATGTCCATGAACTTCCCAAACTGACAAAAATGCCAGCTCCTAATGGAATTGGAGTCCATTCCACCAGGTCAGACTGTTAATCAAGCTTTGTATTTAGAGGTTGTGAAAAGATTGTGTAATGGTGTTCGACAAACAAAAGACTGATTTGTGGCCGAAAAGGCAGGTGTTTTGACACCAAAACGTACCTGCTCATACAGATATCTCAATGCGACAGTTTTTGCCAAAAACCAGTATGCCTCTCTTGCCCCACACCCCTGACCCATTTGTTCTCACTCTGTGTGATCTTGCTTCGTTTCCACAAATGAAGATGACACTACAGTGATTTTATGATGTAGAAGAAGTGAAGAAAAAAGTAAGGGAGGTGCTGTCAATATGGAATTGCAGATTTAACAAGTGTACTAAGAGTAAGGGAGAGTGATTTGAAGATGATAAGGTTGCTTTTTAAAAAATAATTAAATACATAACTCCCCCAACCTTTCTGCAAACTCTCAGAATAAATGTACTCTTATTCATTACTCTTTTCTGTGAAAATAAAAGGTTAATGTTATTTTCTGCATGTAAGTTAACTCACCTTAGAGGCATCATTTTAGGGAGCACATAAAAAATCTTTTAGCACCTTGTTGAATCAAAAATATCTCTCAATCAAAGTAAAATATTTCCATGCAAATTGATGTAATAAGCAGAAAGTTATTAGTGCCAAGACTAAATACCTAAAGTCTGGTATTTATCATTGTTTTCCTTTCATTTCTGAACTGACAAATGATAATTGCTTGAGCAATTAAAATAATTAGGAAAATGTGAAAGCACAAAAGGATAAGCCTTTTAAACATAAAATTTAAATGCATAAGAAGGAATTTCACGTATGGTTGCTGCACCCTGTTCTGGAGCAGAGTGATTACCAGGTTCTTTATAGTTGGTTGACATTTGATAGTTAACATTTCATTTGAGTTCCATCTTGGAACGCGACTTATAGAAGACATCCTTACCTAGAAGATAAATCAAGTTTTAAAGAAGGCCTGTTGTGATCTTATAAGTTATATTCTGTAATGTCTTGGATGATTTTCAGAAGTCCAGTTTGTTTAATATCTTATAGAATGTTTAATCTTTGCTGCAGGCGGTAGTCTGAGGGAGACTGCGAAATTAATTAGTAGATTGACAGTGACTTTGTAAGAGAAATGAGGGTCTGTGAATAGAATATTCTTAGGTAAGATAGGGCAACCTTCATTTAGAGAGAAAAACTTGAAAATCAATCAAGGGACTTAAACTGAGACAAGCACTTGGGTGTTTCTGTTCACAAACGACACTTTCGCCACTCTATCTTTGAATGTGATAGTGACATCTAGCATGGGAGTCAGAGATTGATGATACCAATTTCTAAGTAGAGACTATTTCAGAAGTAAATAGATGGTATTTTATTACAGTTTTATCAAATTTATTCTATTAGACATGATTTATTCAGTTCAGGTATATTTTCTATTAAGTTACTCTTTCCAAAAATTATAGTACACTATTGGTAGTTGTATGTATGAATACTAAAATGTTTATCTCAACTAACACTCCCTAGATTTAACTAATATAAAGGTATATCCTTTTCAAATTAAAATTACCCTTTATTAAATAGGATATATTTCATTCCTCCCAGAAACTCATTTATCATATTGAATTCCACTTAGACAGGACATGAAATACATTTTTGCAGTTTCTATTCCTTTATTGCTCATGTATAGGTAAAGGTTTCTCCCATAACAAAGTTGAGATGATTATTGCATCTGAAATGAGAGTATTCAGTGAATGTGGAGGAGAAAGTTTACTAAACATGATGCTACATGAGAGTAGGGTCAGTGACAATCATTTGGGAGATATTTGGAGTCTGCTATGCTGGGAAGTTTATTTCAAAATAAATGAATATGCCATTCTGCTTTCCATTATTTAAACATGATAAATGATACCAACCAAATGACTGATTTGAAAACCAACTCCTCAATTGACATTTAGGAAAGCATTTAGCCTAATAGCAGCAGTCAATCAACAATATTTATTGAATGTTCACTTTTTATGTTGATTGTAGTAGTAAGCACAGGCATTTATTGAATTTTTACTCGGTACAGTTCATTCTGCAAGTTACAACATTTTCAAATGAGTAGGGTATCTGTGAATAAACAAAAAGCATAGCCCCCAGCCATATTAGCATAGCACAAAATGGAGATGTGAGTACCAACCAACCTAAGACATAACATGAGCAGGGTAAGCATAACTAGAGAAAGTGCCAGGTTTTTTGGCACACAAGTTAAAATTGCTGCATTCTTAGTGGGATATATTCTAGATAGAGAAATTAATTCCTGGAGACTCACATGTGGCTATGAAAGAGATGTATATACAAGAGCAATTGAATACTGAGAAAATGGCCCAGTCCACTCCAGACCAAGTCTATAAGTCCAATAGTACTCCATCTGTCCTATATCAATCTGTAGAGTCCTCTTCAGAATCATGAAACACATGCAATGGTGCAGAATGCAGGAGGATTACAGGCCAGTGGGTTGGAAGTCTTGTGAATCCAGTGGCTTTGTAAACATCTTAGTACTGGCAGGGATCGGTCTCTAAGTGGCTTCTCCCACTCCAGAGGTCTTGTTGCATCAGGGTAGGTCCATGTGTCTTCTATAACACCCAGGGCACATAGTGCCATGGTCTTATCAGCAGAACATCTCTTAGGAAGTGAGCAGAGAGAAAGTGTGCCTCCTGCATCCGAGGAGGAAATACCCGAGTTCTCAAAATTCTCAAGAGAAAGCCATGCACACACAGAGGCCTCATTGGATATGACCTGATTGGCAGATTACACTCCGCCCCTTCACCCTTAATCCTCACAAATCCCAAATTGACACCAGATTATGTAACCACTTTCTCTCACTCTCATCTATCTATCTATCTATCTATCTATCTATCTATCTATCTATCTATCTATCTATCTATCTTCATCATCATCATCATCATCTATCTATTTATCTATATCTATCTATTATCTATCGATCATCTATATCATCTATCTATATCTATTTATGTATCTATCATGTATCTATCTATCATGTATCTTTCTATCTATCTGTCTATCTATCTATCTATCTATCTATCTATCTATCTATCATCTATCTATCTGTCTGTCTATCATCATGATTTATTTTAGTAAACCAAATTTCTAAAATAGCCCTGGCAGAAGTGGTCCCTCTCAGCAGTTATATAGCTATTCTAAATTTGATTTTGGATAGACCTCATTTTAACATAAACTTAGCTTTGAAATATGCTTAGCTCATCTCAGTTATGTTTCTGGATTTTCTATATAGCTAAAGATGAATGTGGTATAATTTTGGAAGTAAGGAATAACACATGTCAAGTTCAAAAAGTATTCTCCCAATTAAAAATCAGTTTCAAAAATCAACATGTTGATTTAAACCACCCTTTGAACATAATGAGAGGGCTTACCTATGAAAGTAGTTGTCTGCTCTTGGTTAGCTAGGCTTAACTCTAAACCTATTATTAAAATTCAAATCTATTGTGTGCTTTCAGTAACTTTTAGAATATTTGAATCTCTTCTTCTTCCATGAACAACAAAGAAAGCATATTTGCCATATAAAAAGCAAATAATAGCATGCAGTTGAGGGGTAAACAGAATATATTTAATATATGAGTTATTCTTTTCTGTGATCCCTGTGTCACACAGGAACTACTGTAGGGATGATAATCTATTTCTTATGCCTTTCAAAGGGTTCTTGTAGGTAGATCTTCAATTTTCACTGAAACCTTAAGTGAAGCATGGCAACATTCTTGGATACATCTAGGTTGGGATTGCTTTGCAGGAAATTTTATGAACAAAATTTACTTTAGTGCAAGGACCTCTTCCAGTATCTGATGAGCTGACTTTGGCCAGTTGTCTCACTGAACAGTCCATTCACACTCTACCCTTTCCTAATGAACCACTTGGAGTGATTTAAATGATTGTGCTATGATTTCTCAGTGGGAAGGCTTAAAATATGGCAATGGTTCAATTATTCTCACAGGCCTCAATAAGCAGTGTTACAGAGTCTGAGATGCAGGCATGCTATATGAAACTTGCTGCTTGGTCTCTGTTGAATTCATAATTCCTCAAATTTGTAAAAATTAGCCAAGGAAGGATAAGAGGTCAGTCCAGAGATGATTATGTAGTTGGTCTAACAGGAGCTGACCATGAAACCTACTGTTATAAAGTCAATTCTGACTCTTAGAAACCCCACGGGGCTGAAGAGAATTGTTCTTGTGTGTTTCTGAGCCTATACATCTTGATGGGAGGACAAAGTTTCTTCTTGCTCTCATGGAGCAGCTGGTGAATTGGAACCACTGATGTCGTACTTAGCAGCTCAATTTGTAACTCACGATGGCTACCATCAGAGTTCTTTAATATACTCAGGATCGGTCATGAAATGGAAAAGCAAACACCGGTGAGACCCTGTTCTTACAAAATTACCTCTTTATACACACCTTTCCAATGGAAATAGTCAGCACCAAGCTGTATGAAATTATAATATTATTGGAATATATTTTCATTCACTTCCGTCCTTTGTGAGATATACATAAACATTTTGTATATATGCACATGGGTGTGTATAAATCACATGAGAAGACAATACAGATATTTTACCATTAAGAGCTCATTAACAACAGTTGAAAGGACAAATTGGTTTACTTAGCCAACTAGGAAATTGACATTGCCTTTGCCAAATAACAAATTTTGCATATCATGTAAATTGAAGAGTTTGTGTTTAATTAGTTATGAGTTACAATCAACTCAACCACCACAGTTTGGGGTTACGTAGGTTCTTCTCTTAATTCTCTATTTTTTTTCCTGTTTGTTTTCTTCAGAGAAACTCAAACTCACCGGCATGAAGTTAATGCTGATTCATAGCAAATCCCAGTCAGTTTCCAAGACTCTAAGTGTTTATGGGAGGAGAAAGCCCGGTCTTTCTCCCGAGAAGCTGCTGATAGTTTGGAACTGCCAACCATGTGGACTGCAGCCCAATCCCATAACCACTACACCACCAGAGCACCTCAAGAGACGTTTGTTTCTCAGGCCTTTAGACATGACTCTTTCCCTTCTCAGTAACAATGTTTTATTGTGTTTAATGAAGCTTTACTTAGCAGTGAATTCTCATTGAACAGTTTCTACACACATTTATCAGAAACATAATTGAAATTGTTTTAAATTTCATATATTTTAAATTGGATAGATTTGCAAAACAAATCCCATTTTCATTCAACAATTCATACACATTTTGTGTTATCTGTTTGACTGGAGTCTCTACAATGACACATCTCTTATCCCATTTTCTCCCCCTTTTCCAGTTTCCATTCCATTGTATTTTCTAATCCTGATGTCAAAGGCTGCCCATTTGACCTCAAATGATGTGACATTGTGTAGCACCCAAACCCTAACCCTAGCCCTAACATTAACCCTAACCTTCTTTAGTATTGTGGCGGCTACACACTGTCTCCTCTTTGGTTGAAATTGAGCCTTAGAAGTAAGTTCATTTCCAGATACGAAGGATAATAAGGTCCATCATCTTTGGGTGTTACACCAGTCTGTATTCAACTAGTAAATCTAGTATTATGTTTCATTCCACATTTTCTCCTGCTCTGTCCAGGTCTTTCAGAGCAGATGACTATGGTAGCTAGGCACCTTCTCATTCTACTGGCTTCAGAGTTCTGGAGACTCATGTTTATTTGATCTGTTCATCCTTTGTACTCATTTTCTCCATGTGTCTTTGATTTCCATCATTTCTTTAAGGACCTACTCATATTCACCTCTACAGTAAATTTTAGACAAATCTTTTACTTCTATGCCCCCTGTACATGCTGCTACACCTAGGTAAGTCAATATGTAGTTATATGCATAAGTAATTTTGATGGTACATTTCAATTTCTGAAATAATAGGAATCATATTTTAATATATAGCTAGTCCAATTTGGACTTAAGAGCATACTTTCATGAAGTAGGTACTATATAAGCATTAATTTAAATAAATTGAACTTATGATGATTTTATAATAAATAATTGATCATTACTTTGATTAATTAGGCCTTTTCTTTCTACAGAGGAAAATGTGTTTGAAGTTATGTTTTTGAGGAATATGCAGTGACTTTACATTTTATTTCTTTAATGATTAACTCTGTTTTTCATTGTAGCTTTTATCTTGCTTGTTATATTTCAGTAAGCTTTACTTAAAGAACAATAATTGTTTTACCCAAATGTAAAAAGCAGCGGACCTTTTCAGAGATTATTACCATAGGCAACTAAAATCTCTATCTGTTGTTTATTTAACTGAAATGTCACTGTGATATTGAATATTACACTGGGGTTAAGATTTTGTTCCTAAACGTTTACAAAATGCTACTGACCAGGGACATCAATGTGATTAGAGCCATCTCAAAGAACATCAATGTGGGTAATATTTTATGAAAGCAATCTTATGGGTTTATAGTACATTCCCAATTAGTAGGATAATACATGGCAAGACTAACACTATATTAACCTGCTCTGTGATTGAGTACAGTTTTTATGGGATTCGAGTCCTGTGTAACTCATCATTATTCATCTCATTCCATCATCCATATATTTTCTTCCTTCATACGACAATTTATTTTTCAGTCCTCTATTTTTTAATCATTTTATTGGGGACTCATACAACTCCTATCACAATCCACATATCATTTGATTCAGGCATGTTTGTACATATGTTGCCCTCATTCTTTTCTGGACATTTACTTTATATTGAATCCTTGATATCAGTTAACCCCCCCCCCATTTCATTGGGGGCTCATACAACTCCCATCACGATTCATATATGCATCCACTGTAACTGTATGCAAAGCACGTTTGTACACTTGTTGCCATCATTACTCTCAAAACACTTTTTTCCACTTAAGCCCCTGGTATGAGCTCCTTATATTTCCCCTCCCCCATGAATCCTCAATAATTTATAAATTTTTATTATTTTGTCATATCCTATACTGTTCGATGTCTCCCTGCACCCACTTTCCTGTTGTCCATATCCCAGGGAGGAAGCCATATGTAGATCCTTGTAATCAGTTTTCCCTTTCTACTCCACCTTCCCTCCACCCTCGCCCCCCCCCCCCCCGGTATTGCCACTCTTACTACTGGTCCTGAAGGGATCATCTGTCTTAGATTCCCCCTGTTTCTGGTTCCTATCTGTACCAGTGTACATCCTCTGGTCTAGCTGGATTTGTAAGGTAGGACTGCAGTTCTCTATTTTTGAGGGAAAGGCACAGTGAAAGAAATTTGAGAACTGAGATCCCCAAAAGACCACAGATCCAAATTTCATATCCTTAATGAAACAATGGTGTACATAAAACATAATATACTTAAAACCAGTCACGTTCACAAGTAGGATGATTAACACAGATAATTTGACTTTAAACATATGCTATTATGAATAATTTTGTTACCTTGACAATTTCAGTATGTTCTTTTTTCTCTCCCCACTTTATTGGAATCTGTACCGATACAACCATCCATGGTTCAATGAGATCAAGCATGATTGCCTAATTGTTGCAACCATCATTTTCAAAATATTTTCTTAATTCTTGCACTCTTCAGTATCATTTCCCCTTTATCCCCTCCCTTCCTGTGGCAGTCATGTACTTTGTTGTCAACTTCATGATTGGGAATGTAGGGCTGGAGTCTAGCCTGTCAATATGGAGATAGCCAATGAGACCTCTGTGTGGGCATGACTTTCTCTGAGAATGCTGGGAAATCTTGCTGCATTTCCCACTGGAGGTGGGAGACTTATAACTCAGTCTTTTGGGGATGCTCTACTGACAAGAAAAGATCGCTGCATGCTGATAGACCCGGAGTCCTGGAGGAGCCGGAGGAGAAGCCACATGGGCTTACCCTGATGGAACCAGGGGCTGGAGAAGTCACTTGGAGACTCCTGACAGTGCTGTGATGCTTGGGAGACCATGAGGAGACCCCTGCCTGTACTGGGATGCTTCTATCGCCACTGGATCCACAAGACTCTGCACCCACTGGCCTGTGATTGTCATGGCATCATTGCATGTGCTTCGTGAGTCTGAAGAAGACTAATGCATTGGTATCAGACATATGGACTAATATTGGACTTATGGACTTGGACATAACTGGGTTGGGATGCTTTCTCAATATTCCATTCCTCTTGTATATAAACCTCTCCTTTATATGCATAAGCATGCTTATGAATTTGTTTTTCCAGTCTACCCTGACAAATATACTTCCCTATCCTACCTCCCAGAACCTTTTTTATCATATTAAATATTATTTTTGTTGTTGTTTTCCACCCATATTTTACACAATTCAATATATCCCTGCACCTTCCATTCTATTCCTAATTTCTCTCAAGTAGAATTACATAGTCATCATTGCTATCAGTTTCTGTTTCTCCCACCCCTATATTTCTATACTCTCAGGGAATCATTACTCCCATTATACTTCCTAAAGAATTTATCTACCTTGGGTTTTATTAATCAAACAACTTTAATTATACTCATAAACATATGCAGGTCTAACAGGATTAGTAAGGTAAAATTAAGACCATAATAACAGGGGAAGGGCTGAGTCTCGGTGGTGTAAGTGGTTGAGTGTGGAACTGCATGCCTGTGGGCTTGGCGGTTCAAATCCAGCGGCAGCTGGGTAGCATCCCCGACCACCAGAGGCAGTGATGCCCACAAAACAAAAAAAGCAAAAAAAATAACAGGGGAAAGAAACATTAAAGAATTAGAAGACTACTAGACGTTTCAACAGTGCTATATTGCACCCTGCATATACCATCCCTTCTGTGTGGTCCTTCTATGAAGGACTGTCCAATCGTCTTTCAGGGGGTTTGGGGGTCTCCACTTTTCCTATGCTACTGTATGTCAATTTGGCTGCTTGTTTTTGAAATTCTGCTACCTAGTCTCATCGACACCTCTTGATCACACAGACTGGTGTATTTCTTTTTCTTTTGGTGTATTTCTTCCGTGTGTACATTGTTGTTTCCCTGCTAGATGGCCCTTCTTTATCTTCAAGCCTTTAAGACCCCCAGATGCTATATCTTTTGATACTGGGAATCATCAGATTTCTTCACCACATTTGCTTATGCACCCATTTTATCTACAGCAATTATGTCAGGAACGTGAGTAAAATACAATGCCATAGTTTTAAAACAAATCATTCTTGTACTTAGGTAAGATTGAAGTAGAGGCCCAAAGTCTATTTGTTGTATCTACAAATGAGAGAGAGAGAGAGAGAGAGAGAGAGAGAGAGAGAGAGAGAGAGAGAGCCAGAGAAATTAATATCTTTATATATTTGCATATATACATATTTGTGTTTATATTTGCACATATAATTTTTACTTTCTTGTTCTTTCCTCTATTTCTTTTTTCTTTTCTTCTGTCCCACTATCATATTTACTTATTGTTTGCCTCTCAGTAATTCATCTCAGATATCTTTCAACTGATCAAACAAGACCAGGAACCCTATACTCTCCTCATCATCACTTTTAAATCCCTTGTTATCCCCCTGTGATTGTCTTATTAGCTTATTGCTCTCGTCTCCTTGCTTTCTTCTCTCCTATGTTCCCCATGCTCACCCCCAGGAACATGTGGTTCTATTGCTGTCTCATTGGGATTGTTTATCCTCCCTATTTTATATAGATAGACACCAAAAGAGAACAAAAACAAAAAAGGAAAATGAAAAAGGAGTCCACATCTAACTATTATCCAGACCCCAATTATATGAGTATCCCTCCCTTATAAAAGAAGCAGACCTTTATAAAATCCATCAGTCCATTCCTCTTATTATCAACTCCCATTAACTGTTATTTATGATTTCTTAGAGGCACGTTTTACAAGGATTCATGCTAGATTGGCTTCTAAAAAGCAATTGGGGAGTCAATTAGGGAAAGACATAGCCAAAAAAAGGAAAGCCAGATGAAGCAAACAATTATATATTCTGATAAGAAAATGAAAAAAGAAAGATGACACAGACAAGTTGACTTATGCTGATGAATTAACATTGGCTCCGTTAAGGCACTGAAAATTGACTGCAAGTGAGTGTGTGTGTATACTCGTGTTTAAACCAAGTTTTCAGCATATTTTAATGCAGTTTGTGGTAAAATTAGGTGCCTCAACTGATATTTGTGTTCGCTTATATACAAGTATATACTATATGTTTGATTTGGTGCCTAGACCCTTTTCTTAGGAGCTTACTTAATGAAAATTATGTGACTTTCACCACTGACCAAAGTTGATTTAACCAGGGACAGTCAGGTGGTCCAAGTATTTTCGTATTTGTATTTTGGCAATTGGGAATTGAGGCATAGCATTTCTAGTTCATTTCTATTGGTTTCTTCTATTACATTGATTCCAGAAAATAGAGTATCTTTGTGGATCAATCAAGCGGAATTCAAGAAAGATAATGGAATTCTCATGAAGCTCCAGAAAAGGACGTAAATAATCAGAATTCTTTCAACTTTCTACTTCCTGGTGCCACGTCAACATGCGGCCCTTTAGATTCTATATCCAAAGACTATATGCTTCTCTTTCTGTAGCTTCAGTACCTTATGTGTAAATTGTCTTAAAATCTTTGCTTTTAACAGTTCTCCCTCATGATTCTGATTCTGCTGGTTTACAAACCACATTTTGGTAATTCCACCACAACTATGTGAAGAATTTACTTATAAACCAAAACCACACTCACTGCCATTATCAGCCCAACAGGGTTGGAGGAGAACTTTCTATACAAACGGGCCCAAGTGCACAAGACCGTTGCTAGGATGGGACAGAAGAATAGTGTTTTCCAACTTCAATTTCACACAGAATCCCAATAGTTCTGATGCATTTGGTCTCACGTAGCATCTGATAATCATCATCTAAAATAAGCTCCCTAGATTATTCTAATGTGAAGGAATGATGATGAACCAATGCATTAAAGCTTCTCATTTAGGACCTGTGGGACAGATGTATCATTTTAACAGAATAGGAAATGCAGGAGTAGTAGAAATGATGGCATTCTATATAGAAAATACATATTTTGAGGAGCTTGAGAACAATCCCGGTGGAAATATCCAGCACACATTTATTTTTTTCTATTATCAAGATTCTCCCAATAATTCACATTCAAAACTTTTCCCTAACAGCTATTATTAAAGCAGTATTTGAAAAGCCAATCACAATTTAGCATTTGAAAGCATAATGGATTCAAAAAGGATGATTCAGAGCAAACTTCTAATTAGAAAATAATGCTAGCCTCAAGTGTCCATCCATAGCAACATTGTTTAAATGCGACTCCTGCTTTGCCTGTGGGTAAATCTACTGCCACAAAATAAAATACTGTCCTTGATGTGCAATTGTTAGGTTAAAAAAAGGGAGAGGTGAAGCACTGAAAATACTCCATGTGGTTTGGCATTACAATAACATACATATGCATAGATGAAATTCACATACCTAAACAGAGAAAATAAAATGTAAGTCCCCAGAGGCAGAAATGTTTCCTAGCTAACCAAATAAAACTTCTGTTAAAAGATATTTCTTCCCTTTTTCATAGCTTCTTAAAATACATTGCAATTCTTTTCAGGGAGCTTCATTTTAAACTCTGATGTAAGTTTCATTCATCCTTCCCCTTGCTGCACACATTCTAGTCGTTCATCATAATCCAGTCATATCTCTGGAGCTTAGAATATAGCAAACACACAAAACTCTTTCAGTTGGGTTTCTAAACAAAGCTAATGTAACTCTCTTTCCACTTCTAGAAAGTTAAAGCTTTTAGTCATCTTGAAGTGCTATCATTTAGCTTTTTGTGTGTGTCCATAAAATGAAATTGAATTGATGTGATTATTACCCACAAACATTTTAATCCCTCCAATAGATTCACCTTGAAAAGCCAGATTCTAGATTCAGATTAATGTTTTGGCAAAAAAAATATTAGAACAACTTTATCTCTCTTCTTCACATTGCATATAGAGACCCAGTGTCCTTTTTTTTTCAATTTTATATGTCATACTCTAGCCAGATTTACGTGGAAAGAATATGACATAGATGACTATTGGTTTATAGCAAACATGTGATCTGGCAGAAGTAGTTTAAAGCAAATTCTATTTTGCTATATATATATATATATGTATATATATATTCCATAAACTAACATAGGCATGTTTAATAGAGAGGAGTGGGGGGTGGGGCTAAGCCAGCAGTTCTCAACCTGTGGGTCTCGATCCCATTGAGGGTGAAGCAAGTCTTTCCCAGCCGTTGCCTGATTCACAATCCTACCAAAATGACAATTATGGAGTAGCAACAGAAATAATTTTATGGTTGGAAGTGTCACCACAACAGTAGGAACTGTATTAAAGAGTTGGGACAATAGGAGGGTTGAGAACCACTGCTTTAAACTAACTGTCATGTAAGCATCGAGTTAGTACGCATGGCAACATTTCTGCTTTCTGCCACACTTTCGGCATTTACCTTTCCTGTGGCATGTTGCTTCCTCATCTCCCAAAGCTGACTTCCATTGTGTGGATTCTGACTCATAGCAACCCAATAAGACAGTAGAATTCTCCCTGTGGATTTGCAAGTCTGTATATCTTTATAGAAGCAGAAGCAGATGCTTTATAGAAGCATCTTTTCCCTATGGGGAGGCTGATTGGTTTTAACTGCAAGCCTTTCACTTTAGGTCATTCTTAACACACTTAACCAGATGGGCTACTACTTCCCCATAAATGATAAGAATTGCTTTACCACGTGGGAATCATTTGCTCTGACATATTGTTTAACTTTTATTTTAAAGCTATGTCAGTTTCACGGGTCACCTCAAGTCATGCTTCGGGAAGTGTTGAAGACCCCGGATGCCACAGTGTTTACAGTGCTGGGTTGCTAACCCAAAGGTTGGCAATTCAAACCTACTAGCTGGTCCATGAGTAAAACATGTAGCAGGATAGGGACTGCAATCTTGAAAACCACACAGGATGGTTCTACTCTGCTCTATAATGTCCCTGCGAGTCGGAACAGATTCAAGGGTAATGTACAGGGTGCACATTCTACCAAGACTCCCTCACCATTGTCAATCATAGTCTATTACAGAGATTTTCAAGGTCAACAATTTGACCTCCCCCTGGGACAAAGACCAAGAACATTTCTACTTGGTCCCAAGGGGTCTCTATGGGTCTCAATTGACTCTATGGTAGTGAGATCGTATATCACAGTGCACTAACAAGATCAGGAAATTGACATTACTATGATCTAGTGAGCTTGCTTGGATCCACAATCAATGCTCACAGAAGAAGCAGGCAAGAGATCAACAGGAGCATGCCATTAGGTAAACGTGCTGCACAAGACCCTTTTAGATGATTGAAAAGCAAGGGTATTACTTTGAGGACTAAAGTTCAGCTGACCCCAGACATGGCCATTTCTATCGTCTCATATGAATATGAAAGTCAGGCATTGGAAAAGGAAGCCCGAAAAAGAACCGATGCATTTGAATTGTGGTGCTAGAGAAGAATATTGAAAGTACTGTGAAAAAAGTTCACCCCGACTGCTCCTTAGAAGCGAGGATGGTGAAAACTCATGTCCTGAACTTTGATAAGACTTTTTCTTACATACGTTGGACATGGTGTCAGGAGAAACCAGCCCCTGGAGAAGGATATGTTGTTTGGTAAAGTAGAGGGGCACTGGAAAAGAGGAAGGTTCTCAAGGAGTTAAACTGACATAGTGGCTGAAACAAGGGACTCAAGCACAGGAATGATAGTGAGGATTGCAGAGGACCAGGCAGTGTTTTGTTTTGTTGATCAGACCATCGTTGCATCAGAACTGACTGGATGACACCTAGGACAAGTAATCTGGTAGTCCTGAGAGTTTGACATGAATCCCAGCAATAAGATCAGCTATTTAAACCCTAAATAGGGCTGCCATGATTTGGAATCAATTCTATGACAATGAATATAATCCACAAATTTATCCAGATTTCCTCAGTTTTGGAATCACTCCTTATATGTGTGAGTGTACGTGTATAATTCTAGGCAAATTTATCAGATATGCATCTTTGAGTAACCATCATCACAATCAAAATACAGAATCATCCCATCACCAGAAGGAGCCCTGATTTCATAAGCCCACATCTACCTTCTTTCCTCTACTTTTCCTATAACCCCTTGCAACCACTAATATAATTTTGTCTTTCATCCAATATGCCTCACTTTGCTATTGAGTTTTATTTACTCAGCATAATTTCCTTGAAATTATCCAAACTTTGTAAACCACTGTTTTAAAATCCCAAGCTCATTGTAATTCAGTTCAACTCAGACTCACAGACTTGCCTCCTAGGATCACTGAGGCTGTAAATATGTGTGGAAGAAGACTGCATACCTTAGTTGAGCTGGTGAGTTCAATATACTCATTTTGAATAACAAGCGAGTGCTCAGTCACTGTCCCCAAAGGGCTTCGGTTCTGTTGTAATTAGGGACCATTGAGCCAGTTCTGACTTTATATTGAGTATATGTTCAAAAGAACAAAACCTCGCCCTGTCCTGTGCCATTATCACATTTTTTTTCTGTTTGAGCTCATTGTTGCAGCCTCTATGTCACTCCGTCTCCTCAAGGGTTTTCCTTCCTGAACTTCTCCTATAACAAATATGATGTTCTTCGACATGTCCAATGTAAGATGAAATCTTGCCATCTTTACCTCTAACAAGCCCTCTGATGTTGTCTCTTCCAATAGAGAACAGGTTGATTTTTTTAGCAGTTTACGGTACCTTTTATATTCTTTTTCAGCACCATAATTCAAATGTATGCATTTTTCAGTAGTTTTCCTTATTCGGTGTCCAACTTTCACATACATGAGATGCAATGGAGAACACCATGGCTAGGGTCAGACACACTTTATTCTTCAAAGTAGCATATTTGTTCTTCAGTACTCTAGTGAGACCTTGTGCAGCAGATTTACCTAATACATTATGTCTTTTTATCTCTTTTATGCAATTTCCATGAGTATTGACTATGCATTGAAGCAAGATAAAATGCTTGACAAGATCAACTTTTCCTCCATTTATCATGATGTTATCTATTGTTACAGTTATGAGGATTTTGGTTTTCTTTACATTGAATTGTAATCCAATCTAAAGGCTACAATCCTTGATCTTCATCACAAGTACTTTACATCCTCCTTATCTTCAGCAAGCAGAGTTGTGTCAACTGCATATCGCGCAGGTTGTTCATATGCCTTCCTCCAATCCTGATCCCCCACTCTTCATATAATCCAGCTTCTGGGGATTTGCTCAGTATACAGATTGAACAGGTGTGGCGAGAGAACACCACTCTGCTGCACACCTTTCCTGATTTTAAAACATGCGTGCAATATTCCCTTGTTCTCATCACTCAACTGCCTTTTGACCCTTGTACAAACACATGAGCACAACAGAGTGTTCTGGAATTCCCATCCTTCTTAAGAGTTGCCACAGTTTATTATGGTACACACAATTGAATGTCATTTCATAGTGAATGAAACACAATTAAACATCTTGCTGGTATTCTCCACTTTGAGCTAAGATCTATTTTTTTTCATCAGCAATGATATCCCTTGTTCCTAGTTCATTTCTGAATCTGGCCTGGATTTCTGGCAGTTCTGTCAACACACTGCTGCAACTGTTGTTGAACTTAAGCAAAATTGTATTTATGCTTGATATCAGTGATATTGGTCTCTATGAATGTACATTCTACTGTAATATGTGGAATATTCTATAAATTTCAGTTAAATCCTATGGGTTAGCGTTAGTTGTCTGTTTTACTTATCTTGATATTTTCTCCAGTAAGCCCTTCGATTATTGGAAATATTGTATTAAATTTCATGATTATAATGGTGAATTCTATTTCTTGTTACAAGTCTATCAGTTTTTACTTCATCTATTTTGCAAAGTTCTTTGGTGCGTGTAATTCTCAGATGCCCTTCTGCCATTAGTAGTTGGATCCTTTACCATTAAAAATATCCTTTTGGTTCCTAGCTATTTTATTTCTCTAAACACTATTTTATCTGTTTATTATGACTCTTCCCTCATTTATGGTTTTATGTTTGAATGATAAATATTTTCAACCCTATTTTATTTTAAATTCTACCTGTTTTTAATTGAATTAGACTATAATTCATTGCCAATATTTATCTATTAGGCTATTTCTATGTATTTAGTATTGCTAATAGGCTAATAAATCTCAAAGCCAAACACTGCCATAAAGTCGATGCTGACTCGTAGTGATTCCACAGGGCAGGTAGAACTGTCTCAATGAGCTTAGAAGACTGAAGCTTTTTGAGAGTAAGAAGCCTCTTCTTTCTCTTGGGGTGCATCTGGTGTGTTTGAACCGCTGACCGTGCAGCTAAGAGTTCACTGAGTAGTCAGTATTTTTTTCTGTTTGTTCCTTCTGTTTCTTATTCCCCTTTTTCTATCTCCTTATTTTTCTGTAAGTTTTTAAATTATCTTTTAGAGTCTCCTGTTTATTTTACAAAATACTAGCATAACTTAAAATTTTATCCTTTTTCGAATGTCATTTTATCACATTTAGTGAAATCTAGGTACCTTATTTCCACATATGCCTTTTTGTCCTCCTACATTTTAAATGTAATTGTCTTAAACATTTTTTTACTTACCTTAATGACAATATCAGATGGTGTTATCATTCTTGCTTCACCCATTAAATATGGTTTAAAATTAATGCTTTGAGTGATATTTGAGTATGCATACTGATATTTTTATCCAGCATATCTTCCTTTTTTCTCTGAAGTTTCAAGACTTCTTTTAGGATTTTATTTCTGTTTCAACTCTTTTAGCTATTCTTTTAAGGGTAAGTCTATTAGCAACATTTTTTTTTAGTTTTACTTCATCTGAGGTGTTTGTGTTCCTCTTTCACGTCTGAAAGAAAGTTTCACCGGAAGTAGAATTCATAGTTGACAAGTCTTTTAGTTCTTGGGGTTTCTTTTCTTTTTTTCTTTTTAGCTACTTCTCTCCAGTTTCCAGTTTCTAATAAGAAATCCACTATCATTCAAATTCTTGTCATTTCTCTTCTGCTGTGCAATTGTAGATTTATTATGTGAATCTGGCCAATAAGAACATGTGGGATTAAGAAAGTCACAATTTGATTGAAGGGCAAAGAGATAAATGGTTTTGTAAGCATCTCCTTTCTGTTTTTGGCTCTCTGATGATCTGAGTAGTGTGAAGCTGGCTGCCTTCGTTAGTGCTCTGTCTCAACTTGAGAGCTACGCTAACGATGGTACACTAGATTTGTGGGCTGTGTCGCTAGAGATTGAGGTTCCTTTGAGACCTGCTTTGATCTAGGGACTGTCGGATCCTGTCATCTAACTGACTGTTGCTGACCCACTTTGCTGTTTGCTGCCTGTGGCCAGGCTGCCTGCATTGCGCTACAGGAGACTCAGCTGTCTTCTTCCTTGACCTTGGACCCAGAAGCATTTGTGATTTGAAGGACTGCCAGAATATTAACAGTTTCACAGAGTTGAGTTGAATTGAGCCCTCTGTATGGCTGTATTGACTAGCATCAGGCTGTATCTGTCTATCTCTATCTATTGTCATCAATCTATAATCATAAGTATCCTGGTTTTATTTCTCTACAGAACCCAATTGAACACATACTGCTTTCAATACTTTTTTCTTGCCTCTAGTTGTCACAATTTAATTATGATATATCTTGGCTGTGGTTTTTGTTTGATTGTTTATCATGTTTGAGATTTTCTTGGCTTTTCTATTGTGTCAATTTATCTTCTACCCAATTTGCTTCATCTATTATTTCTTGAAATACTTTTTCAGTTTCATTTTTGTTTATATCTTCTTCTGAGGTTATAGTGAAACAAATATCATATTTTTATTTTATCTCATGGGTTTTGAGGGGCTTATTCATGTTTTTGTTAGCCTGTTTTCCTCTGTTGTTCAATTCAGATGAATTTTCTAGACCTGTCATCAAGTACACTGTTATTTTCACTATAATAATAAGCCCATGCCATAAGTTGTCTCTTAAATTTTTTAACTATTTTGTTTTCAGTTCCATAATTTCTATTTTAAAATTTCTGTTTTGCTTAAATTAAAAATATTTTCCTTTTTTAAGGAGAATTTTTTTAAAATCCTTTTATTGGAGGCTCATAGAACTCTTATCACAATTCATATATAAGTCCATATGTGTCAAGCACATCTGTACATCTGCTGCCCTCTTCATTCTCATAACATTTGCTTCCTAACTAAGTCCTTGGCATCAGTGCCTCATTTTCCCCTCCCTCCCTACTCCCCCCTCATAAACCCTGGATAATTTCTAAATTATTATTACTTTATCATATCTTATACTTTCATCCACTTCCCCATTGTCCATACCCCAGAGAGGAGGTTATATGTAGATTCTTATAATCAGTTCCCCCTTTCTACCCACACCTTCCCTCCCCTCCCTGTATCATGACTTTCACCACTGGTCCTGAAGTTTGTACTGGGTTCCCTGTGTTTCTGGCTCCCATCTATACCAGTGTATATCCTGTGGTCTAGCTGGATTTTTAAGGTAGAATTGGAATTATGATAGTGGGACTGAGGAAGCAATGAAGAACTAGAGGAAAGTTGTATGTTTACTCATTGCTACACTATGCCCTAATTTCTTTGTCTCCTCCCTGTGACCGCTCTATAAGAAGAAGTCTGTTACCTTCAGATGGACTTTGGGTCTTCACCCTCATTTATATTAATAAAATTTCTAGTTCCTTCATGC
Source organism: Nesogale talazaci (assembly GCA_004026705.1). Lineage (NCBI taxonomy): Eukaryota > Metazoa > Chordata > Mammalia > Afrosoricida > Tenrecidae > Nesogale > Nesogale talazaci. The sequence continues at coordinate 38,051 of PVJH01005603.1, forward strand.
CTGATACTTGATCCTCATGGTCACACAAACTGGTGTGCCTCTTTCATGTGGACTTTGTTGCTTCCTTCCTAAATGGCCACTTGATTATCTTCATGTCTTTAAGACCCCAGATGCTACTCTTTTGATAGCAGGGGCTGTCAGTTTTCTTCACCACATTAGCTTTTGCATACATTTGTATTCAGTGATCCCAACAGGAAGGTGGGCACGAAATGATATGATCTTATGTTCTTTGATGCCTGATTCCTGATCCCTTTGACACTGCGTGGTCACACACTCTGGTGTGCTTCTTACATGTGGGCTTTGTTGCTTCTGACCTAGATGGTCACTTGTTAACTTTCAAGCCTTTAAGATCCCAGACACTATATCTTTTGATAAATGGGCACCATCAGTTTTCTTCATCACTTTTGCTTATACACACATTTGTCTTTAGTGATTGTGTTAGGACGATGAGCATTGCGGAATGCCAATTTAATAAAGCTTGAGTGGAGGCCCAATGTCCATCCACTGTCTTAATACAAAGCCTATAAATATATGCACACAAATCTACTTACCCCTCATCATATATAAATATATTTACCTACATATATGCCAGTATTTAGACTTCTATAAATGCCCCTTTTTGCCTACTTCTTTCCTCTATTTCCTTATACTTCCCTCCTGTCCCACTACCATGCTCAGCCTTCATTTGGGTTTCAGTAATTTCTCTCAGTTGCCCTACTTTGATCAAGCCTTACTGGGTCTCTCTCTCCCTCCTTGACACTGATTTTGGATCAATTATTGTACCCTTTCCCTAGGATGGTCAACACCACCTTAAGGAGAATTTTTTTTTTTTTGGTGGGCATCACTGCCTCTGGTGGTCGTGGGCACTACCCAGCTGCCGCTGGATTTGAACCGCCAAGCCCGCGGGCTGCAGTTCTGCACTCAACCACTTACGCCACCGGGGCTCAGCCCAAGGAGAATTTTTAATCATCAGGTGAAACATGTGTATGAAGGTTTCTTTTAGGGTTGACATGAGTTGATTTATGTATCTCATTCATGGTAAGATACTAGGGGTTCTGTCAATGATAAGTTGTTTAGAATAGTATACTGGATACTTTGTGTATTGTTTTAATACACTATGAATCTTATTGAAATATTTAAAAATTCATTTTATTGGTGCCTGTTACAGCTCTTATAGCATTTCATGCATCTATTTTATCAAGCATATTTGAATATATGTAGTTATCATCATTTTTAAAATCATTTTATTGAGGGGTCATACAACTCTTATCACAATCCATCCATCCATCCATTGTATGTTAAGTGAATTTGCACACTTGTTGCCCTCATCATTCTCAAAACATTTGCTTTTTACTTGAGCCCTTGGTATCAGCTCCTCATTTTCCCCTCCCCATTCCCCTCTCCCTCATTTACCCTTAATAACTTATTAATTATTGTTTTGTCATATCTTATACTGTCCAATGTCTCCCTTCACTCACTTTTCTGTTGTCAGTTCCCGAGGGAAGAGGTTATATGTAGATCCTGGTAATCAGTTCCTCCTTTCTACCCTACCTCTTGCTTGAAGGAGTTGCCATGATCATCACTCTCATTGCCCTGCTAACTCAGTCGGTCAAGCATAAGACCCTTATTTAAATCTTTTAGTAAGAGTCACACTGTTGAGATTTAGCATTTAGATCCTCATCTGCTTTTTTTTCCCATTAAAAGTAAATTTATTTTGAACATTAAGATAGGCTACATCTTTTTTGTTGCTGTTTTCTTGAAAGATCCTCATTAAAAATGTATTATTTGATATAATGGCTAATAACCGAAACAACCCAAACATTATTTTTATTGTATATACGATAAAAAAATGCAGATGAAACCTAAACATCAGAGAAAAAAATAAGGCATGGATATCATATTCATACATCAGAATCACCTGAGACTTTTGTTACAATATGCATCTCTTTCCAATAGCTTTTGATAATAGTCCACATTTATAGCAAGCTTCCTGGTATTGCCAGTGTTGCCAGTTCAAGGATCATACTGGAGTAGCAAAGATCGAGGCTAGAAGCCTAATGCCATAACTTTTGTTTATCTTATTTAATACAGAGTAAAGTATCAGGGGTAATGAATATGCTATTGTTTTCCAAGTGATCTTCCATAACCATTGCTTTTTTTAATGAATCCTTTTATTGGGAGCTCATACAACGCCCATCACAATCCATACAAACATCAATTGTATGCAGGCCACATTTACACACTTATTGCCATCATCACTCTCAAAACATCCTCCCTCCATCCATGCCCCTAGTAACATCTCCCTATATTTCCCTTCCTCCCCCCTCCCCCTTGAACCCTTAGTAATTTATAAATTGTTATTATTTTCATACTGTACACTATCCAATGTGTCCCAACACTCACTTCCCTGTTGTCCGTGTCCCAGAGAGGAGGCTACATGTGGATTCCTGAAGTTGGTTCTCCCTTTCTATTCTTTCATCCCTCCACCCTCCTGGTATTACCACTCCTATATAGTCTTGATGGATCATCTATCCTAAATTTCCCATGTTTCCAACTTCACTGTACATATCCTGGCCTCATCTGCTTTTGTGGAGTATTATTCTAGTGTTAATTTTGCCTCCAAAGCCCATATAGTTCTACTGTGGTCTAGCTAACTCACTTGGCACAGCTTGACCTCCTACTTTCTCCATGATGGTGCCACCTCTGAGGGGCCAGTGTACTTCTAGACTACATGGGGATTGGTGACATTGATTTGTAGGACCAAGAGAACATTTTCAGCCTAACCTCTGGATGGTGATGGCAGTGTATCTGCTCAAATTTTGACCATGTGGCTAGAGAGGTTATTTGGGGCATCTTGGTCGCATGTGTGACACTGCTCCTACATTGCAAAGATAAATACCCCCAGCCATATCTGTTATCTTACTTACCATGCCAGGTGGGCTTCATGCTGCCATTGAATGAGTAGCTGGCATACATTCATTCTGAGTCGCCATTTACTTCCAAGAACAGAGGCAAGAAATGTTTCTGGTGTTCAGTGGTGGGCCGCAACATATTGGGTCAACCAGCACCAGTTTGAGTGATATAGGATGGGAATCTCCCCATGCTTCTGCAGTCAACACCAGTGTGAGTAGAATGTAGCCCTTTATTTTAAACAAATCAATCTTATGTCTCACATAGTCTCTGTGCTTTTACAAAATTTTAAAGAGAAGATATGAAAATGACTTTTTTTGACCAATGCAAAGTGTCAAGCATCATAGTTCAGTCAAGTTATTTCTTTTTTAAGTTAGTTCTTAAATTTCAAGTTTGCATTTAATATGTAATAGAATTTTATGTGATCTGTAAGTGTTATAATTTTTATCCCATTTATCAAATTGAGCTTATCTTAAAATAATTGTAATACTTTTAACCCATACATTTTCTGCATGGTACTGAGAATAATTTATCTCCCATAAACATAAGGCACAATGAGATAAACTCACTTACAATGGCTGATGAAGTCTCGTGATGCCAGCTTATGTGGTACTTTTGTAAAATTTGTGTATTTATGTGCAATTTTATGTGCATCCTTGATCATATTACTAATCAATTATCTAAGAAATTAGACCTCAGGAAATGGACTCAATTGTTACTAATTCATCTGTTAGCTTCATGGTTACACTGTAGTTTATTAATATCTGTGTGTGTATTTAAGTATATAGAAAACTCCTATCAAACTGCGGGACAGAGAGCTTTGTTTTTATGATGTTATACATTATCTAACACAGCAGCTTTAGATGATTTTTTTATTTTAGAATGTGCCTTATTGGATTGTTCCACCAAACACTGCAGGATCCTGAAAAGTCAATTAATCTACATAACCCAATAAATTGTATTTTCATTTGATAATCACATATCTGGATGTTTCCATAAACAAATCATTCAAGCTGCCTAACTTGCTAAAAATCACTGAATGTTATATTTTCAATAATAGGTCAGTAATCATTTTATAATTGGAGGTAAGATTTAGCTATCAGTTGTTTATCTCTGACTTTGACTAACTTACTGAGCACCTATTATATACTAGGCTCAGGTAGAAATCAAAAGATCAATATGACTCTTAGAGTTACAGTTAAGTGTTCAATTCTGCTGTTTCAAACGAGTGTTTCCTCTGATAGACAGCCTGGTAATGGACATCATTGCCTACTGAATTTCCTTTTTCTCAAATATTTTGTGAAAACTCAGGGATAGGAGGAAGGAAGATTTGACTCCAACAAGAGTATTGAATTTGCCTTTGCCTTCTGTGGTACACTTATGATATTATAGTGCTAAAAATGAACATCGAGTGAGCCATGAGCTAGAATTTTCCTTCCTTCCTAGGTTGTTTTATTCTTTAGATTTGGGGGGTTATTTGATTTTACTGAGAAATTTGTTATATCAACAATATTAAATATTTTTTGAAAGAGAAAAAATTCATAATTCTATAATCCCAACACAGCAGCTGTTTTCATCTTTGTATAGATTTTCATCCAGTTGTCCCTATCCATTTGTAAATTGTTGTTAAATACTTGTAATATTCTGATATATATTGTTTTGTGTTTAGTTTTACTTTTAATTTGTATTTAAAATGACATGACTCTAAACTATATCTCATATAACACACACAGAATTTATGACTACATAACCATCTATCCTTTGGTGAGTTTTGTCTATAAAAAACCAAACCATAAATTTTAACTTTTTCCCCCAAGTGAACTGATTTGAGTCATATAACAAGGTCATTCAGATAACATATAGTAAAACCTTTGGAGTGAAAGTTTTTCACTGAATTCAAATGAACCTAATATTGAATCCATATTTGATGTACTATTTCTTTTAAAAATTACTATGCACCACAATGGAAATTAAAAACATTTGTACTACGGTTCATAATCCAGGATCATGTATAGATATCTGCTTCTTTGCCCCCATGAATCATTCCCATGCTTTTCAGGAGACAGAATCACCCATTTTCAGAAACACCGATATAGAGAAATGATTTCATCATTTGAAAGTAACTTTAGAGACAGTACACATTTTGGAGAAATTTGAGCACGTAATTTAGATAAAATGGGTAGAGGAATACGCTGATCCTTGTGCTCTGATATAGTATGACTCATATTTAGAGGTTTTTTTTTTACTTTATCCTTTTTATATTTTTGCAAAGAACATTTTTGTAACCACATTATTGTTGAGGAATTTCTATGATTTTCACATTAATTGAAATGAATATTAAGAGGCTCTTAGTCTAAGAGTTACTAAATAACAGAGATATTGGTAGCAAAATATGCTCTCCATAATTCTTTCTATTCTTGATACATGATATGGAAAAAACTAATGTGAGGCTGAAGATTCATGTAGTGAGTCTTCTAAATTCAAGTATAAGAAAACCATTGAATCTTCTATTACAACAGAAACAGGGTTCTGTTGTTTCCTGAACTTCATTTTTCTCTCTTTTGACTACCACACTTGGAGCCAATTTTAGGAATTCTGCCCTTCTGTTCTGTGATTTTTTTTAATGTCTGTTTTTATGGAGGGGACATGCATAATAATGAAAGAATTATTGTATTTTCTCATAAATACCATTCCAGTGGGGATTAATTAGTGGGAATCTGATTATAAATGTGTCTTAGTACTTAATGCTGAGGAACACTGCTTCCTGCTGAGAAAGCGTGGCAGTGGGGAAAGGAGAACTTCTTATAACTCAGTGTGGAGCTTCTTATTCATTACATCAGGGAGGTAACATAATACATTTTAAATGGATCTGAACAATTGTAAACAGTGAGACATGTGGTGCAATTTACTCAACCTTAACTTATTATGTGTATATGATATGTTATTGCCATGTGGGTTCCCACATAAAGACAGTGAACATTAACCCTGTGTGCACACTGCATAAGGAGAACTCTTTTTGTTTGACACTTAAAGCCCTGATTGTGTTTGTTTATCTAGGAGCCTGATTGCTATTAAATTTCTGACCAGGTGGGAAATGCTCTCTGCTCAAATTAACTGAATGTTTTTCTCATTTTCAAAAAGATTGTGAGACTCATTAATGCTGGTGCCTTGGATATCTTTCCTTCATCAGTGAAAAACAGCTTGTTTTTTCAGCTATCATGATTTAAAATGGAAATGAAAGAAAATAAACAAGAACAGAGAAATTATGAGAGGGACAAAGGGAGTGCTAGAGGCAAAAACAAAGGGGGAACTGTAGCCAAGAAATATACTTGTTTAATTATTCTGACATCTATGATTTGTTCCATCAAATAAGGCTGCCTAACACATTAGTGATATCAAGTCTGAGCTAAGGAGTACAGAGTAATTGACATAGATGTATTTTATTTGTGTTTATTAAGGGTCTCTGTTCACACAAGTTGTTGTATGCAGCATGGAAAATATTAAGTTAAATGAATATTTATTTTCCCTAGAGATATTCTAATCATCTCTTCTCTCCCTCTTAATTATGTGCATATGATGTCAAGCATTAGGATGTATATTGTGTTCTCCTATCAACAGATTTCCAAGCTAAATAGTGGACTAAATTATGCCAAGAACTGAGTACCAAAATAGCAAAGTAATTGGATGAAATTCTATGAGTTTTTACCCACCTACTTACTTAGTTTATATATTACCTTTCTAAATTTATGAAGTCCTGAAGCTGAGCCAATTTTTCAATTATACATAGTGAAGATTATTTTAAAAGAAATGTATGTGATATGAGTTTACTGAATTGAAACAAAACTGCAACTTTTGCCTGTGTTATAGAACTCTCTAATTAAATTCTGAAATAGATGGATAAATTCTTAGGGTCAACCGTTCTTGTTTCTGTCCCAGTTTATCTTTAATTCCCTCCTCTAGATTTCTAACTCATGTTGCCTCAATTTCCTTTATTTTTAACTTTCTGTTGTATCATTTCTTCATCCTTGTTCTTTTCAATGATGTGGGGTTGAACTATGGCTCTATCTATCAGAAAATCCAGTATAATAGCTGTATTACTTGGGGGTAAACCAGAGTAGCTTGTCACAAAGTATTGCTACAAAATCATAGAAACATTTATTAAACAGGTATAGATATTATTTTTCAACATTATCTATGCCTATCATATTTGAAAACAGTGTTTCCATCTCCCTAGCCATAGTACATGCTACATAAAAATGACAGTTTTGCACAAAAATTCTTATATCAGCATTATTTTAAATTATATGCCATTGGAAAAATTATTGATGCTATCAATGCAATTGTCTTATACCCCAGAAGGATTATTGAAAATGTTTTTGATTTGGGGTCATTGTCTTTTGTTTATTTTTTTGTCTTTGTTTGTTTGTTATTGGTTTTATAGTAGTTATTCTTGTTGTTTTTGTGGTAGTTACAAAATCTCCTGTCTGCTTGAGTCTAGCCTGCCCATTAGGTTATAGCAAAGAATGCCTCTGTGTGGGCATGGCCTTCTGAGGATTCTGGGAACCCCTGTCTTCCTCCTTGGAGGTGGAAGACACACTCTCTCTGCTTCACATTCCTATTGACAAGCCAGATGGAGCTATGCTGAGACAAACCAGAGCCTTGGAACTGTAGGAACCCCATGAAGCCCCATGTCAGTGCTGACATATAGTCACTGCCACTGGATTTATAAGTCCTTTCATCCACTGTCCTGTGATCTTCCTATATTCAGCATGAGTGCATGTGGTGCATGAGTCTGAAGAGAAATTTATAGACTGATATAGGACATATTGGCTGATATTGGACTTAATCTGGACTGGGCTGGGATGTTTTCTTAATATACAATTACTCTTTGATGCAAAAGTCTCTATTACACATATGTGAGTGTTTCTAGATTTGTTTCTCTAAACCAGTGGTTCTCAAACTTCCTAATGTTGAGACCCATTAATACAATTCCTCTTGTGGTGATTCCCCCCCCCCAAGCATCAAATTATTTTTGTTGCTACTTCATACCTGTAATTTTGCAACTGTTATGTATCAGATGACTCCTGTGAGAGGTTCATTTGTCCCCCAAAGGGATCATGACTCACAGGTTGAGAACTGCAGCTCAAGTCAACCCAGACTGACACAAATTTTGTGTTTGTTTTTGTTTTTGTCACAAAATGACTGCCAAATAAATCAGAATCATTCATAAATCATGTATACACAGATTAATTCTTGGGATCCAATTATTTCTAGCCCCAACTCAAGAGCAGCTAGTTCCTATAACATGATCTTGCTTGATATACATCTTCATGAAGAGATCACGGAAAATAACCATGCTACAACAAAATGTGATGAATAAAGATGTAGCCTGGCTGTCAACTGGAATAGTGTCTGGGGTTTTAAACGCTTGCATTCAAACAAACAACCATCTAAGTGAGACATCAACTAAGAATAAACACACCAGTCTGTGTTATCCAAAGGTGACGACAGAAAGTCTAAATATGATGAAGAGAAATTATCAGAATCTAAATTGTGAACACCCAATTTATAAAAGACTATGGAGAACAGTGGGAGCCCAATTTCCGCTTACAGAGTATCTAATCTGAATAATCCCTCTAGCCATGGGTGAACAACTTGAACAACTTTACTATCAGACAAAGATTATGGAAAACATGATCATGTTGAATAAGGCTATAATATAATTTGATATTTAGTTAGTTGACCTTTCTCTTGGATTAACCAGAATTTCCTCTATGCTCAAATGTTTCTCACTTGGTGAATGACAGAAGTTTCTTATTCATCTTTTAAAATATTCCTTCTTACTCTTTATTTGTATTTTATCTTTATATTATTATGATTATTTTCTTCTTGCTGTTTTGTTTTCTATTGTATTCATGGGCTATTGCAGTTTGGAGACTCACAGGGTTGGGTCTATTAGACAATGAGTGATGCAATGGTTGATCACAGACAGTGAGGGGGGTGTTGAAGGAACTTGTGGAGAAAATAATAAATGTTGGAGGAGAGATACATTAGAACTGATTGTGATGAAGAGTATACAATTATTTCTTAAAGCAATTCAACCATGGGAGTGTATGATATGTGGATACTATATCAAGAAAACTACTAAAAAACAAAACAAAACAAAAACTTGACCAATGGTCATCATGGGTGACGGTGGAAGAGTTTTTTGCTTAGGGGACATTGTGTCTATATTAATGGTGGTAGAAAAATTTGGTAAAGGGTATCAATACTGGTTGTACCACTGTCATGTTTTGTGTATTTATCGTGCAATTGAAAAATATAACTTTTTAAAATTCATGAATGTACTCATGAATCATCATGAGTACAAAGAAGAAACTGTTCCAGAATTGATTGTGGTGATGGTTGTACAATTCTTCTTGATATATCGAAATTATTGAATTGTATATCATATGATGAAGTGACAATAAAAATGTTTTTAAATGGCATTTTGGGCATCTTGACAGACTCATCACATCTTGCTCCTTTTCAATATACTTTGGCTTTTCAGAACAACAAAACTGTCAGATGGGCAAAAACAGGAGTGTAAAATTTATTGGTAAATTACCTCCAAAAAGGCTTATAGAATATCCTCAAATATTGCTGGAAAAAATTCCTGGGTACAAGTCACCTGACTTTTTTTCTCACCACTGCAATTTATATTTTCTTAGATCTTCTTCCTAATAAATTATGTGAAGAACTAGCTCACATAGTTGCTGGGTGGTAGTCGGGGCTGGCAAATCTGACTATTGGTAAGTTGACACACTGACTGGAGTAGCCTTTGACCTTGTGTTCCAAGATGCTGATGTCAGGATATGTGACAAGTGAAGCCAAAGTTCCAAAATATTTATTTATCTATAAGGAAGTACACCAAACAAAAAAAAAAATCCCACAGGATTGCACTGGGCAGAGTGAAACTTTTGTAGTGCACAATTTTCCCACTAGGAGAACATTGAGCAACTCGCACTGAGTGTACCCTGTGGTGTTGCTTTCACTGTGAATTTTTTGGATAAAAGTAGTTTTGCTCAGACCTTATTTTTCGGTGATGGGTGGGTTAAGAGAACAGTGTGCAGCTGGGACATTTTGTTTCCTGCTCAGGAAAAATGCCACAGACGGTTGTAATATTGACCACAGTTTAAAAGGACAGCACAAGGAAAAACAACCTCAAATGTATGCCTGGTTTTCTCATTTCAAAAAAGGTGAAATATCAATTAATGACAAACCTCGTTCTGGATGTCCATGCACTTCCCAAACTGAGGAAAACATTGACTTGGTGCATTTGGAGTTGATTGATGAGGTCACAGTGTTAATCTAGCTTTCTATGTAGAGGTTCTGAAAAGATAGCATGTGTGACCAAAATAGGCCTGACTTGTGGCCCAACAAGGAACTGATTTTGCCACCACAGATATGCAACTGCTCACATGAAACAGCAAAAGTAGCTTTCCTCTCTTGTCCCACATAACTTACCTACCTGACCTTACTCCTCACGACTTCTTTTTGTTACTGCAAATGAAGAGGGACCTGAAAGGACAGCAATTTATCTTTTGTAGAAGAGGTGAAGAAAAATAAACCCAAGGGAGGTGTTGTCAGCCATCCAGCCAGATGAGTTTAAAAAATATTTCCAAGAATGGAATCGCCATTTGACAAATGTATGAAGAGTAATGTATAATACTTTAAGGTGATAAGGCTGTTTTTCAAAAAAGCAAAGTTAATTATATATCTTTGAAAAAGTTCAGTCCTGGAGGGATACCCCCCCATATAGTCTATAGGCAGTACACCCTCAAGGACACCCATTTAAACCTAATTATTGCTTTCACTATAGTGATTGCATTACATTATATGTAAAGGAATTAAATTGCATATTATATTATGGGACGTTATATGCTTTACTTTGTGAGTCAATTTAATCACATGTAACTTCTCCATGACAGCTAACAAACCACTTCAGTCCATAATCTAGTTAAATTTACAATAAAATTAGGCAGTTTCAAATTCATGAAGATTTTCAATTATTCTTTAATTCAATTTTTACATAAACATTTTGAAGGTCCCTCGTGTATCTATTATACATGCATGTCACTTTCTCATTAGTTACAGTGACAGATGTTTTTGTCAATTGCTTAGACAAGGATTCTGGGTAGTTTGGTTGGCTCAAAAAAAAGCTACCCTCTGTACAAAAGAAGAAAACTTCTTGGTTTGGTGCCATCATCTCCTTTGTTCCTATGCTTGAGCCCATTGCTTCAGCCACTCTATCAGTCCATCCTTTTTTTTGATGCCCTTTCACGATTTTGGCAGCTAAGTGCCAGTAATCCCTTATGCCGTGACCTAACATATATAATCAACTCCATAATGAGATCTGCATTGAACAGCAAAGCAGTTGTGGAATGATTAGGGTGGCATGCCCCTTATTCAGATTAAAGCTCTGCGGCAATCATAAGGAAGTTTTCTCGGTAGTGTGACCTACTTTTTATATAAGCAGGAGCTATGGAAAAGAGCAGGAGCATAGTGGTTATGTATTGGATTATGTGTAAGATCTGCAATTCAAAACTGCCAGCCCCTCTGAGGGAGGAAGATTGGGCCTTTCACTCCCATAAGGACTTACCATCTCGGGAACTCATAAGGGCAATTCTATTCTGTCCTATAGGGTCACTTTAAGTCTCTATCTCAATGGCAGTAATTTTTTATGGAAAAACATATTTTCTTTTTGCTGTGTCTGTGTCCTATAACTGGCTTACCAGCTTGAGCTAGCACACTGCCATATTGTGTTCACTTGTGTTCAGATTGTCACTGTTTCATAGGGTTTTCGAAGTTGTCACCTTTGGAAAGCAGTCACTATGCTAGTCTTCTAAGACTCCTTTGGGTGATTTTGAACCACTGTCCTTGCAGTAGTCCTGCACATGATCTTTGCTGGACTACTTGTATGTTTACCATCAAAATGCTATGTATTTAATTTTTTATAACCAAATAACCTTATCACTTTCAAAGTACTCTTCATTATACTTATTACATTTGTCAAATCTGTGATTCTATTCCTGGAACAGCTTTCAAACTTATCTGTTTGGATAGCTGACAGCACCTCCCTCATTTTTTCTTCATCTTCTATGTGTGTTACATTGCTGTGCTTCCATATCCCTGTTCATTAGTGGAAACAAAATGAAGTCACGCAGAGTATGGTCAGGTGAGTCCGTTATGTTGGACAAGACTGGCATGCTGTTTTTTTGTGTCTGTGTTGCTAAGGCTGATGCACTGAGATGACACTGTGTGCAGGTACATTGTTCTGGTGGCAAAACTAAGCCCCCATCTGCCATACATGAGGCCTTTTCTGTCTCACATTGTTATACAATCTTTTTATAAATTATAAATGGAATGTTTGATTAACAGTCTGACGTGGGGAATGGACATCAAATGCACTGAGTTCACATTTCCTCAGTTTGGGAAGTGGATGGATGTCCCGAACAAGATTTGTCATCAATCAACATTTCACCATTTTTTGATATGAGAAATCACTTGTACCTTTAAGTTTTTCCCATTGTGCTGTCCTCATCATCACAACAGTTTCTGTGGCAATTTTCCTGAACAGGAAACAAAATTTCAGAGTCACATGCTGTTCTCTTAAATCATTCTTTGCAAAAAGATGAGGTTTGAGCAAAGCTACTTTTACGAATAAATCCCCAGGTATCACAACTGGGCATACTATTTGAGAGCCAGCTGCTTGGAAAATTACATGCTCTGCTAGCTCCATTCTGCCCAGTGCAATTCTGGTTTTGTGGGTGGAATACACACATATGTAATTTGTTAGAAGGAATTAGTTTATTCAATTTTGAGAGATTGACTAACCAAGCCTTTTATCTGCAGCACATACATATACGAAAGGAAATCATACTTGAACTTGTAGACACACATTGAAGTTGATCATGCACAAATAGAATTATTCTCTCCTTTGGAGAAACCTTAATCCTGCTTTAAAAGCTTTTCAAAATGTCTTGCCAGCTCCATCTAAGAAATAATGGAAAATCTTTATAACCAAGAGTCAGTTTATTCTAAAAGAGTCAAACTCACTACTATAGAGTCGATTCTAACTCATATCAACCCCATAGACCAGGCAGAAATTTCCTACGGTTTTCTAAAACTGTAAATGTTCATGAGAATAGAAACCATCATTCTCCACAGAACAGTGGGTTCAAACTGCTGACCTTTGATTTAGTAGCCCAATGCATGACCCATTATTCCACCAGGGCCCCTCTGATTTGGGCCCTGATTAGAGACATTGGGGTAGTTGCATAATCTGGTGTCAACTTGTGGAGGGGTGCCGTCTAGCCTGCCAATCAGGTTGTAGCTTGGTGACCGAATTTGGAGGCATTAGGAGATAAATAGCTCACTAGAGGTGGGAAACGCATATACTCCCTAGGTGAGACTCCTGTTGACAATGCACATGGAGAAAGGTTGATGGAAGCAAGCGTCTTGGTGCTGGAGGAGCTGTGTGGGGCCCATGCCAGCATTGAGATGCTTCTACCACCACTGGAACCACAAGACTTTCCACCCCTGGGTTGTGATCTTCCGGCATTCAGCGCCATTGCATGGTTGCATGACTCTAAAGAGGGATTTATGGACTAGTTATCGATATGTGGGGTAATATCAGACTTACGGACTTGATCTGTACTAGACTGGACTGGGAGGTTTTCTCAACATACAATTGTTCTTTTATATAAAAATCCTATACACGTATGAGTATCTATGAATTTGTTTCTCTAGTCTACCCTGTCTAACACAAACCTTAATTATATCTAAAAATTACTTATAGTTTATACATGTAATTTACATTTGAATAACTGAAGATTTTGTCAAGGTAAATTGAAACATCAATAAAAATCCCCACACTAGAAGATATCACTATATTTACTTGTTCAAATACCCATATCATTTAATACTTTGAAAACTAAGATAGCAATTAAGCTTCCTTCCTGATGTAAAAGGCATTGGCAATAGATCAGGTGTATCTGCTATTCAGATTTTTAAACTCATATTTTAATGAAAAACGTGTTGTTGTTAAGGAAAGATTCTTTAGATATCTTTAGGTAGTTTTTTGTTTTGTTTTGTCTTGGGGGTGGTTCCTGGAAAATTGCCTAGCTATGTCCTACTACAGTGAAATAACTTCTTTTGAAAATGGAGATATCCTGGGGCTGAGCCCCGGTGGCGTCGTGGTTGTGCGCGGGCCTGCGGCCCAGTGGGATGGAGGATCAATTCCAGCAGTGGGGCTGGGCCTCCTACTCCCACCACCAAAGGGCAGTGATGCCCGCCCCCCAAAATAAATAAATAAATAAATAAAATGAAGATATCCTAAATGATGCCTGAGCATATGGAAAAAAAAAATTCTCAGGGGGATATGGATAAGGATACCCCAAGGAGTGATGGATTGGGATGTGATATCCTGTATTAATCAGCATTGCTTCGAAGCTTCCTGCTTTGATTTATTTCTGAAAAGTGTTTGCTGGAAGGTACCCACAACTGCTCGGATTGTAGTGTACAGTGCTAAAACTCTGCTTTGCCCTGGTATTGTAGAACGTCTTTAGACAGGACCATTGCATTATTTAGTAGTGGCAGTTGCAAGTGCACAATTTACCAAAAGCAAGGAAAATTACGGGTTGCAGTTAAGGGGTTGTATGTTAGTGGAAAAAACTTTAGTTTAATGGATGAAAACCTACAGAAGTTTCAAATAATAAAAGAAAGTATCATCTACATGTAATTTATTTAAGTAGTTAGAATAATACGATCCTACATTCACCAACAATTTTTTGTAGTTAGAAACCTAGTGGCAATCATTGAGCCATCTCAAGGGCCTATGAATCCTATCTTGAAAATATTACGAATGAAACATGTATAACATTTGAAATTTCCCATTCAGCTCTTTTGTTTAACCACTATTCCCATTTCCTCTAGTTAGTCTGCATTCAAGAACAAGTTTTATAGTCCTTTGTGTCATCCACTTCAGTATTTCTATTTTTTAAAGATGTCCTGTTTCATAAATAATGTTCTTGATGACATTCCACAATTTGTCTAGTTTGGTGTAATTAGTGTTTCATTTGTCAAATCTGATCTTGAGATGTTTCCTAAATTCAGGTGGTACATAGTCAAGGCTGTATTTTGGTATTCGTGGACTTGTTTGAATTTTCTTCAGATTCAACATGAACTTACATAGGAACACTAGTCTTTTCTACAGTTAGCTTCTACCTTTGTTTTGGTTAATGATGTTGTTATTCTTCATCGACTCTTATTATTAAAGTCAAAAACCAAGCTCATTGATCTCAATTTTGACTCACAGAAACCAGATGTAGTTAATTGTATTCCTGTGTATTTTATATAGTGTGGTAGTTGTATAATTGTCAATTTAAGGATTAAGTGTATAGCTTTGAAGTCTAGCCTGTCAATCAGATCATAGCCAGAGAGGCCTCTTTGTGAGCATAATCTTTTCCTGAGAATTCTGGGAAATTCTGATTTTCCTCCTTGAAGGTGGAAGGCAATTCCTCTCTGTGAGACATCCCTGAGGACAAGTCACATGGAACTACCCCAATGCATCCAGAAACCTGGTCCTGGAGAAGTCACATGGAGACTCCTGTCAAGGCTGAAATACTTACAATGGTTCTGGGTTTATAAGAATTCCCACCTCCTGGCCTGTGAGCTTCTACATTCAGCATCATTACATGTGTTTTGTGTGTCCGAATAGAACTTCATAATTTTTTTTCAGACATAGGGGTTAATATCAGACTTATGGACGTGATCTGGACTGGGTGACAATGTTTTCTCAGTGTTCAATTGTTCTTCTATATAAACCTCTCCCTTATAAATATATGTCTCCATAAGCTTGTTTCTATAGTCTACCCAGAATAAAACATGTAATGAAATATACACATATATATAGTAACCATTTGTGTTGTAGAAAAATGTACTTACATTGATTCAATTGTTGGTCTTGAAAACTTTTATCATACTATCTATCTACAGCATCATTGCTATCAAAAGGCCATAACTTCCAAACATTGATCCTTCTCTTTGTTTCCAATTTTCAGATTCCAGTAGCCAGTAAGTATTAATGAATCTTCATTGCATATTTGATGAATTTCACACTTTAAAAAGTTGATAAAATTGTTTAAATTCTTCTTCATTAGCTTTAGTGGTTGATGTGTAATTTGCATAATATTTATATTCACTGGACTTCTTTGTAGCAATATAGACATCCTATCACAAGCATAGTTGTACTTTAAGACACATTAAAATGGTTTTTTTCAGGATGAATAAGATACATTCTGGTGCTATCAATTTCAGTTCACTAATATCTATGAATACTGTATGGCTTAAAATTAGGAAATAAATATATTAGGGTTATAAAACCTCACTACACTTATTCAATCTGTATGCTGAGAAAATAATTAGAGAACCTGGATTATATGAAGTGAATGTGGCATCAGAATTGGAGGAAGACTTATTAACACCCTGTAATATGCAAAGGAAACAACCTTGCTTACTGAAATTGAAGTAGACTTGCTGATGTCAATTAAGAATTGCAGCCAAGTGTAGAGAAGAACAAAATACAACTAAACTAAAAGGTAACATCATAATATATGGAGAAAATATTTAATTCATAATTATGGGTTAGGGTACAGGCATTCAGACCAAAGCTTAGTGATGCATACAGAATAACAACATAAAGAAGGAGAATAGAAGGATGGGGAGGGGTGAAGGTTGAAGGCATTGGGGGAACCGGCACTACAGGGAGGGTACTATTTATGTCTCCACAGGAAAGGGAGAGAGGGACCAGACCTTAACCTGGTGCACCAAGCCTTTAGGGCAACATAACTGCATGAAATAGTAAATTAACAGAGAGCTCTGTTGGCCTGGTCCCTGTCCAAGCTATGTCAGCCCCCATTCCCAGAAGGATGTACTACAGAGAACAGCACTGAAGATATAGCTCAGGAAGAGTAGCAGATCTGCCCAAACCAAACCAGAGGAAAAGGAGAGTGAGAAAGAAAACAGCATCCTGCCCCACCAAGCTTTGAAGACAACATTCCCTTTCAGAGCAGCCAGACACGGACAAGACCACAGGATAAGCCTTACCAGAAGACGTGGAGTACCTTTGTCATCTCAGTGCTACAGGGGGCAACACTTGAATCACAGTGCAGGAATTATGCCACATATGACCCACACACACTAGGGCATAACATGAAGGGAGCGCAGCAGAGCAGAAAGGAAATCAAAGCAACAAAGTTCCTGATGAATTCTTAAAATAGAGTTCAGACTCTAGGGTCTTAAAAACTGGAAGACAAACAAGTGGTTTTCTAGCTGGGAAACAACAAAGTTCACATAGAGGAAGCACACCAGGTTCTGTGATCATGAGGTCTCGAAGGGATCAAAAACTCAGAACAAAAAATCATACCAATATGAATGAGGAGGAGTGCAAAGTGCAGACCCAAATCCCATCTGTAGACAATTGGACATCCCTATACAGAAGGAAGAGCTAAGCCAGTCAGTGTGCAGGATAGCACTGATGAAACATACAGCTTTTCTCTAATTATTTATTGATTCCTACCCTCTACTGTCATGGTACCACTTCTACCTTACAAATCCAGCTAGACCAGAGATTGTGCATGGGTACAGATAAGAACTGGAAACACAGGGAATCCAGGAATGACAAAACTCTCAGGGTCAGTGGTGAGAGTGGAGATACCAGGAGGATAAGGGAAGGGTGGGGAGAGAAAGGAGTAGCCATTCACAATGCTATACTTATAAACCCCTCCCTGAGGGACAGACAACAAAAAAATAGGGGGAGGGAGACTTCAGTCAGTGTAAGTCATGAAAAAAATAATTTATAAATTGTCAAGGGTTTGTGAGGGAGGAAGTGTGAGGGGAAAAGAGGAAAATTAAGTTGTTGATACCAAGTGCTCAAGTATAAAGAAAATGTTTTGAAAATTTTGATGGCAACAAATGTACAAATGTGTTTGGTACACTGGATGGTTGCATTGTGATAAGAGCTGTATGAGCCCCCAATAAAGCAATTTATAAATAAATAAATAATTTAAATAGTATTACTATTAAAAAATGAATGCACACTTCCCAAAAAAGTAGATCACAGACTTGGGGGGCAGGGCTTGGCACAGCATCAGACCTGATCAGATAGCATTCACAAGAGTCAGCAGAGAGATCTTGACTTTAACATAGACTATTTTTGTGTTTTTCTTTTTTCATGTCTAGCTATATAAGATAGGCAAGATAAGCAATCCTAAGGAGAAAACAATGGGACTGACTATTCTGGGGCAGGGAGAGGAGAGGGGGCGAAAGGGAGTGGGGAAGTCAACAAACCCAGGGGCAAGGGAACAACAAGAGATCTAAAGATGGTGGCAAGGAGGGTATAGAAGGCCTGGTGAGGTTCAAACAAGTGCAATGTAGCCAAGAGAAAGTACAGAGAGCTGAATGAAAGTCAAATGTGATATTGGGACAGGAGGAAAGTAAAAGGAAATAGGGGAAAAATTAAGAGGCAAAAGATATTTATAGAGGCATCAACATAGGCATGTCCATATGTAAATATATTAATATATTTTAAGGATATAGGCTTTTATACCTATATTTATAGGTTAAGTATCAAGGTAACAGACAGACATTGAGACTCTACTGTAGTTCTCCCTCAATGTAAGAACACTTTGTTCTAGTAATCTGGCACTCTGTAATGCTCATTTTCCAGACTCAATCGCTGAAGACAAAATGGGTGCATGAGCTAATGTCGTGAAGAAAGTTGATGGTGCCCAGTTATTAGCACATATAGCACCTGGGGTCTTAAATGTTTGAAGTTGAACAAGCGACCATCATGCAGGGAAGCAAATATGTCTGCACAGAAGAAGCACACCACCCTGTGTGATCATAAGATTTTGACAGGAAGAGGTATCCGGCATCAGAAGACCTAAAACAAATAACTATTTTGATGTGAATGAGGGAGATCAGACTGCAAACACAAAACCCATCTGTAGACAATTGAATACCCCCTCACAGAAGTGTCACAAGCAAGGGAGAAGCCAGCCACAGTGCAGTATAAGCACAGATGAAACACAAAGCATTCCTGCAGTTCTTTAATGCCTCCCCCACCCAATATCATGATGTCAGTTCTACTTTACAAATCCAGCTTGTCCAGAGCATGCGCACTGCTAACAGATAAGAGCTTGCCTCACAGAGAATGCAGGACAGATAAACTCTCTCAAGACAAATAAGGATAGTAGTGATACCATGAAAGTAGGAGGAAGGTGGTGAGGGAAGAGGTGAAAGAGGGAACTGATTACAGTGATCATCAAATAATCCTCCTTCACCCCAGGGGAGTGAACAACAGAAAAGTGGATGAAAGGAGATAGCTGATGGCGTAAACTATGAAAATAACTTATACGTTATCAAGGATTCATGAGAGGGGGAAGGAGGAGGAGGTGGGATAAAAGAGGAGCTGATACCAAGGACTCATGTAGAAAAAATGTTTTGGAAATGATGATGGCAATATATGTGCAAATGTTCTTGATAGAGTTGATGTATGGATCATTTTAAGAGCTGTAAGAGCTCCCAATGAAATGATTCATTATAAATAAATACATAAATACATAGTTAGATGATGATGATAGAGAGATGATAGATAGATAGATAGATAGATAGATAGATAGATAGATAGATAGATAGATAATAGGTAAAATATGAAAGTTGTCAAGGATCTTATCTTGGATGGATCCACAATCAATGCTCATTGAAGCAACAGTTAATGATGCAATGAATTGAGTAAATTTTCTACCCAACAACCCTTTAAATTATTGAAAAGCAAGAATATACATTGAGGACTCAGGTACAATTGACCCAGGCTATGTATGGTATTTTCAACAACTTCATATGCAAATGATAGTTGGACATTAAATAATGGAAACCAAAGAAGAACCCATGCCTTTGAAATATATTGGTGAAACATACTGAAAGTATCAGGGGTTGCCAAAAGTATAAACAAATCTGTATCAGAAGAACGACAGCCAGAATGTTAAATAGAGCCAAGGAAGTCAAGATTTTGTCTGATGTATTTTGGGCATATTGTCAGGAGAGAAGAGAATTGGAAAAGAGCATCATTGTTCTTAAAGATAGAGGGGCGGCAAAAAATAGGAAGTCCCTCAATAAGACATATTGACACAGTGGCTGCAATGATAGACTCAATGATAATGATTGTGAGCATACTGTAGTACTGGGCAGTGTTTTATTTCGTTATGCCTTGGGTCACTATGAGTTAGAACCCATTCTATAGAACCTAACAATAAATGTCCAGGATATTGATCTTTATGTAGCTTATTTCATTTTGGTAGTTTCTAATTGTCCTACAGTCATACTTCACATGTTGAATTTGTTTCCAGTTAGTTTTTTCTTGTTTGAAATTGTACACCATCAGCAAATGAAGGTTCTAAAAGTTTTACCCTGCCCATGTTATTAAGCTAGACTTTACTTTAAAAAGGCAGCATTCTTTGCCAGTCAGACTTGAAGTGCCTTCCAACTTGAGGTCCTCACCTTCTGGCACTGTATCTGACATTATCCCACTGCTATTTATAAAATTTTTAGTGGATAATCCCTCAGAAGGGAACATTCCTTATATGTTATTTATATAAACTGCAAATTCACCTGAAACTGTTCTTCATGAGTGGCTTTATGGTATTTGAGATATTAGTGGCATAGCTTCCAGCATCACATCATCATGCAAGTCACCATGGTATGATAAAATGACAGAAGAGTGGTAAAAAATTATTCTAAAAGCTTCACAAAATCAGTATACTAACCCAATTATATTTTCCAGATCATCCTATAACCAAATTTCTTGTTTTTTAAGTTTGCATATTTTTATTTGTATGCATAGATTTAATGATGAAACAAATAGAACCACAATAAAAGAAAATTTGGAAAATAGATTTAAAAAGCTACTCGGACCCCATCATTATAAGGCAATTCTTAGTAGTTGGTTGGCCTTCCTTTCAAACTTTTTTATCCTACGTATAGAAACCTTTCCCCAAAGATGCTGTTTAATGAACACTAGGTTTTTATATTCCTTTTCTTAAAATAGTTTTATTGCTATTAAATTTATATATCATACACTTTTATAGTTAATTTACTTTGAAAAAAGAATTGAATATAGATGCACTGTATATATTCTTGCATAAGATGAGTTTTTCATGACATTTTTAATGCAGATTTTGTGGTTAAAATTAGGTACCTTGCCTTATACACCAATATATACAGTAATCACAATCGGTTCGTGTGTTCTTTCCCGCTCCTGTACTCGTTTATTTGAGTAGATGATATATTTCTAGATATCTGTTCATTTCTTGGAGATTATTGAATTTCTTTGAGTATAAATTTGTTTTTAATATATAGTAGTGTGTTATTATTCTTTTTATTTCATTTGGGTTTGTTGTAATGTCTCCTTTCACATCTTTTATTCTGAGTATTTACATCATTCACTTTTTTTTCCTTTGTTAAGTTTGCTCATGGTGTGTATATTTTGTAAATCTTTTCAACGAATCAACTTCTGGTTTTGTTTTTTCCACTGATTTTCAACCAATGTGTTTATTTTTGCTTTTATATTTATTATTGATTGTCATTTTTTATTGAAGTGTTAATGTCCTTGTTCCAGTTCTTGGAGGTATTGTGTTAGGGTATTTACTTTGGATCTCTCCTCTTTTATTCATGTGTGTTTTGATTGCTATACATTGTTCTCTAATTATGGTTTTTGCCATGTCCCAAAGGTTTGATATGTTCTTTCATCATTTTTGTTTGTCTCAAAGAATGTTTTCCCATGTGTTTGTCTTTATGCTTCTGTTCATTATATGGTTGATTTCTAATTTTATAGTGTTTTTGTCAGAGAAAATAGGTTGTAGGATTTCAATTAAAAACAAAAATATTGAGACAAGTTTTGTGGCCTATTTGTGAGACTGATCCATGTGTACTGGAGAAGAACATATACTGTGCTTTTGTTGAGTGGACCATTCCATTTACCAATGGTTCTTAACTTTCCTAATGCCATGACCCTTTAGTATAGTTCCTCATGTTGTGGTAACACCATATATGGGTGCATCTAAATGTGGGTGGACCCACCTGGAGACAGATAGAGGAGGTATGTCTTAGTTCCTAAAACCATTGGAAATATGGTCTTAGGAGACCCCTATGAAAGGGGTAGTTAGACCCCCAAAGTGGTCATGTCCCCTAGGTTGAGAACAGCTACCATATATGTTTATGAGGTAGATTTTGTTGATTGTGTGGTGGAGGTCTTTTATGTCATTATTGTTTCTTTCTTGATGTTCTGTCTTTCCTTGTGACTCATGTATTGAAATCTACTGTTATTATTGCTGAGGTGTCTACATCCTTTAAAACCTCTGTATGGATTTGATTGATGTGTTTCAAGGGTTTTTCATTGGGTGCATATTTGTTTCTTATAGCTAGGCCCTCTTCGGATATTATTTCCCTTGATCATTATGTAGTGTCTGTTGTTGTCCTTTATTACATTGTTTCCCTTGATATATTATAATATATTATAAATATATAATATTATTATATATTATATATCATATTATATATATTATAATAATATATTATAAATATATAATATATATATTTCCTCAGAGAATAATTAAGCTATCCTTGCTTTTTTCGGTTGCTATTTTCTTGGTATTTTTGTTCAGCCTCTGATTTTTGCTCATTTCATATGATGCTTTTGACGTGTGTTTCTTGTACGCAGCACTTTGATGGATTTTGTTTTCTTATCTATTCTGCTATTGATGTCTTTACTGGTACATTTAGTCCATTAACATCAGTGAGATTATTGATATGCAAGTGTTTGTAACTGTTATTTTACTTTATATTTGGGCATCTTTTGTGTGAGTGTGTGTGTGCTGTGTTAGTTTTTTTTTTCTTCCTGTATTGCTTCATTGTTTTGGGTATTGCTCTGTGTGTGTTCGCTTCTGTGGGGAACCGTCTTGTATATTGTTTTCAGGTTTGCGTCTTGTTGTCACTTTGACCATAGTATTTCTTTGAGTGTTTTTTGTGGTAGTTTTTTTTTAATTCATTTAATTACTCCTGGTGTGGGAATACTTTTATTTATCCATCATATTTGAGTGATATTTTTGCTGGGTACAAGATACTAGGTTGACATTTCCCCCCAATCTAGGCTCTGTATAACTCTATTATCTTGTCTTCATGGTTTCCACTGAGAAATATGAGGTTATTATAGTTGCTAACACTTTATATGTAGTTACTATTTTTTCCCTGTTGCTTTTAGAATTTCTTCAATCTGGTTAATGTTAGACATCTTGATTAAAATATGTGGGAGGTTTCCTTTTAGGATCGCTCCTGACTGGAGTTATTTCATCCTTTAGGCATTGAGGAAAGTTTTCTTGAATGTGTTTTTGGACTATTCTCTGTATGAATTGTGTTTTTTCCTTCCTCTTCTGGAATCCCTACAAGACGTAGGTTGTTCCACTTGATTGCGTCCAATATTGTTCTCAAGCTTCTTTCTGTTTCTTTTGCATTGCTTGTTGGTTTCATTCTCTTAGACTTCAGTCTATAGATTTGTCTTCAAGCTCACTATTTTGAGTTTCTATAGCTTCAATTCTCTTCCTCTGTTCTTTTATCGTATTGTATAATTCTATTGTAGATTTTATTATTTCTGTTTGGAGTGTTTCATTTAAGATGTGTACTGAGATTTCTAGATTTATTTTTTTAATTCTTCCTCTCACACTGTTTCTTCTTCTTTTGTTTTCTTTAAATTATTTTTCAAAGGTCATTTTATTTGGGGCTCATAGAGTTCTTCTCACAATCCATCCATTGTGTCAAGCATATTTGTACCTTTGTTACCATCATCATTTTCAAAGCATTTTCTTTCTACTTGAGCCTTTAGTATTAGCTCCATATTTCCCAGCCCCCTACCCCACCCTTCCTCACCCATGATCCTTGATAATATATAAATTATTGTTATTTTATCATGTCTTACACTGACAATGTCTCCCCTCACCTACTTTTCTGTTGCCCATCCCCCTGGTGGGGGTTATATATAGATCATTGTGATCAGTTCCCCTTTTCTACCCTCCCCCCCTGTCTTCTTCTATGATCCTGGTATCACTGCTCTCATTATTGAAAATGAGGGTTTAATCTGTCCTAGAAACATACGATTTTCCTCTAGTTCTTTAATGCACCTTCCCTCGTAGCCCCCAATATCATGACCTCAGTTCTACCTTACAAATAGGTTAGAACAGAGCATGTACATGGGTATAGATAAGAGATAGAAACACAGGAAATCAGCGCTCACTCCAGGGCGTCGGGGACAGAGATGGGGAACAAAAAAAAAAAAAAAAAAGAAACACTGGAGATCATCATCTATTATTTGTATGCAATAGTCCTTTTAAGTTCCTTTTGTGGTAATTCCATAACCTGTTCAATTTCTGGCATTTCATTTAGATCTGATTGGTTTTCAGTAAATTGTGCCTGTTTCTTTAGTTATTTTTTTGTGTGAACCAATAAATTCTGTTGTCTCCTTGACCTCTAGATATATTGGAAATAGTTGGGTGTAGGCAGAGTTTTTCAGCACATTTTTAGTACAGTTTTAATGGTGAAATTAGGGGCCTTGGCTGATATTTGGGTCAGCTTTTACTTGAGTATTTATGGTAGCTATCAGGGATGTTAGGGAGGTTGGAGTTGTAAGATGGAGGGGTGGTAGACTCTATATATTAAGTATCTGGGAGAGAGTGTTGGAATAAGTGTAGGGGGGAGATAAAAGAGTGGAAGAGGGAGGTTTGAAAGCAAGCAAGAAAGAACAAAAGGAAAAAAGAGATGAATCATGTAGTGACAATTGGTAGGTTAAAAAGGGGAAATTAGACCAAAATATGCCTGGTTTTGGAATGATGGGGGAAAACAAATTTCTCCCTTATAAGCAAGTTTAAATTGTTCACCTTTAGATATTCAGTAAATCACATAATATTCCATTGAAAATATTTTGGACAGTTTTTGAAATTATTTATAGAAAGGCTTTCTGCTTATTGAGATGCATATTTGTTGATACTTTAATGAGCAGCATTTTATTTGTTGATCTTTATAGTTATCGTTTTTACATGTAGGTATTTGATATATCTTAAGCAAATTTTTATATGTGCAGTGATTTAAGGATCCTGCTCCTTTTTTCTACAGAGTTTTGGTTTGTATGCAACATTTGTTAAAGACCATCACTCGACATCTACTGGATGCTGCCCCTCTTTTAAAGATCAGTTATCAAAATAAATAGATAAACAAACAAACAAATAACAGCTATCCAGAAGTAGGTGTTCTACTTCTGAATTCTAAATTCAATTCTAGTGGTCCGTCTGCCATTGTACCATGCTGTTTTGACTCTATTGGATTTGTGCTCTGGTTTGGAGATCAAGAAGTGTGCAACTTCCTACTGTTTTATTCTTTAATAATGTTTACCTAAGTGAGATCTAGTTCCATTTCCTAACAAGCCCCGGTCCCACAGTGGGTTATGCACTGAGCTTCCAACCACAAGGTCAGTGGTTTACATCCACCAAGTGCCACAGTAGACAGAGATGAAGCATTGTTCTTGTAAAGATTTATAGCCTCTGAACCCCACAGAGGCCACTCTAATGGGTTCTATAGGACCACTAGTACTTGCAAGCAGTTTGATGAGAAAGAGTTTGCGTTCCTTTCTAGATAAACTTGGTAAGTTCACCTTCAAGAATGTTGAAGAAATCTGGATTGCAATTGCATTACATGTATAGATTGTTTGGGGTAATAGTATGATTTTTAGGAGAGTAAGCCTTCGTTCCATGACCCTAGTATGTTCTTTCACTTGTGTATATGACTTTGCTTAATTATAATATTGCTTTGTAGTGATTTGAATAGATATCTTTATTTCTCTGGTCATTATTATCCATAAAGGAGCTCTGCTGGTTCTGTGAACTAATAATTGGGCTGCTAAGCATAAGACGCAGAGTTTAAAACCAACAGCAGTCATGTATGAGAAGATAAGATTGTCTGTTCCTATAAAGATACCACCTCAGAAAACCTAGAGTCATTATATAAATTTGGTTCCCATTTGCAAAGCAATTTTTTCAGTGTCTCTCTGTTGATATTCTGGCCATTAGTTTAGTGTATATGTCCTTAATAATGTATATTTTTATTTTTATTTTGTATTTCTGTATTGCTTGAATTTTTTTACAAAATGGTGTTTGACTTTGTCAAATGACTTTTCTGCATCAATTGACATGACCATGTATCTTTTTCTTTATATTATAGATAATCTTGATTGTTTTTCTAACTTTGAACCATTCTCATGTACCTGCTACACACACTTGATCATAATATATAATTTTTGACATGTGGTTAGATACTGTTCTGTAGAATTTTCTTTAGAATTTTATGTCAATTTTCATGGAAGGTATTTAGGTAGTAGGTGCCATCAAGTCAGCTCTGACTCATAGTGACCTTCTGTACAACAAAACAGTGTGGTGTCCCATACCCTCCTCACAATACTAAGTGTAAGTCCCTTGTTGCTGCCACTATGTTAACCCATTGCCTTTAAAGCCATCTCCTTTTTTTTTTCTAAGCCTCTTTTTTTAAATGATATATACTGTTGCTATGTGTATGAACTGTCTCTGAGTCAGTGTGTTTTATATATATCTTGGTGAAGGTGTCTTGTAAATTGACCTCAGATCTCTGTCTGCCTTTGTTAGTCTATTATCCTGAGAATTTCCTGTGGAATTTATTGTAAAGTTGGTCTAGATTTTAGAAATTCCACTTATTTTCTTGTGTGGCATCACTGCCCTAATGGGAGTAGGAAGCCCAGCCTTGCTCCTGGAGAGCTGCTGCTTCCAATTTTTTTTGAAATTCCACTTATTTATGTATATCAGGGAATGTACTAATTTAGCTATTATTTAAGAGGGGCAATTTTGCTGGTTACAAAATTATGATTTTTTTAATTCTCTGAGATGTTGTATATCATTCTACTTGGTATATGACTTCTGCAGAAAAATCAGAGCATAATCTTTTTGGTTCACCTATATAGGGGACTTTTCTCTCCCCTCCCCCATTGCTTTCAGGATTTTTTCTTAGTCTTTGGTTTGTAAAGTTATATTTTTATTTGTCCTGATTATTTTCATTTGGGGTCTATCACATATGGAATTTTTATTTTTCTCAGATGTATATTTCCTTATCTTTCATGGCATTATGGGCATTTTCATCCAATAAATAATCAAAAAGTATCTTTTTGTTTTCTTTAGATTTTATTTTCTTATGCTGGAATTGGTTATTCCTTTTCACTTTGCTTCAACTAATTTATGTACTTTCTTTGATTTTTAAATAGTTTTTCTGCTCATTCTCCTAGAAAATTCAATTTTGAAGACATTCGGTTGTTTCATTAGTACTGTATTTCATTGATTCTATTCGAAGTCTTTACCCTCCTAATATTTTTTCTGAAATTTTAATATTCTGAATTTCTGCTTTCTGTTGCTGTATCATTTCTAATTTTTATTTATTTTATTTATTTTTGAAGTTGGCCTTATTGTGTTTCCTTGAATGGTTTTTATACTTTTGCAAATACTTTCTTGATTTTGTTTGTGTATTTCCCAGTGGCAATACTATCTCTTCAGGCAGTTCCACTACCCTTTTGTTCTCATATAAGATTTTTCCGGCCTGCATTTTGGTTCCTTGTCTTAAGTCGCTCTCTTGCCTTCGTGTGTCTGTGGGATTTGAAGTTCTCAGTTGTCTTTGGGATGTTGTCAGGTGCCCTTTACTTAGTGCTTACTCTTAGAGATGCTCGGCAAGGGACACCAGAACATTTTCAGTTCTGAGCCATCCTCAGAATGGATCCTATGCTTCAGTAATCATTGGAACCCCTGGGCCAATTCATCTCATCGGGACACTTTCTCTTCTTTAATGCCCCTCTATTTTACCAAGCATAATACCCTTCTCAAAGGACAGGTCTCTCCTGACGATATATGCAAAGTATGTAAGATGAAGCACCGCTGTGCTCCCCTTAAAGAGCACTCTGGCCTTGCTTCTTTCAGATGGATTTTTTGTCCTTTTAGCAGTCCATTTTACTTTCCATATTCCTCTGAAGCACCACAATTCAAATGCAGTGATTCTGCTTCAATCTTCTTTATTCAATGTCCAAGTTTTTACATGCAAATGAAGTCATTGCAAATATGATGGCTTGAGTCAAGTACACCTTAGTCCTCAAAGTAATATCTTTGCTTTCAATACTCTAACAAGGTCTTGCATAGCTTAATTGCCTAACAAATCTCTTCTTTTGAATCCTTGACTGATGCTTCCATTTATCATGATGTCACTATGCCTGGGGCATTGTAGTGTTGTTATGTACTTACTTGTGATTACATTTTGGTTTATCTAATTTTGATTTTTGTTATGCTTTAAAATAATTGGGCAATTGTTCAAGTGTGCACTGGGGCTGGACTTCACAATGGTCACAAATCTTGATCGATGGTTATTTAGATCAGCAGAGATCATGTTGGACAAGTGTTTGCCACTGTTTATGTTGATTCCATTCTATTGGTTCAGGTTGTGACACTCATCCAGTAGGCTGGACAGCACATTTTATGTATTTGGTCAGATAGTCACTGGTTCCTGACATATGGATTCTTTTTGTTAGAAGAGGGTGAAAAAATTAAATTGGGGTGGATGGTGACAAAATAAGAAGAAAAGAAAAAGTAAAGTTACTGCTTGTCATATGATGGGGAAAAAGCAAGAGAGAATAGGAACTGGAAACGTGGAGAATCCAGGACAGATATCCCTTCAGCACCAGTGTTGAGTGTGGTGATACCAAGAGAGTGGAGGGAAGGTGGAGTAGAAAGGGGGAACCGTTTATAAAGCTCTACATATAACTTCCTTTCAGGGGTACAGACAATAGATAAGTGGGTGAAGGGAGACATTGGACAGTGTAAGATATGACAAAATAAGGATAATTTATAAATTATTAAGGATTCATGGAGGAGGAGCAATGGGGAGATAGAGGGAAAAGGAGGAGTGAATAATAAGGGCTTAAGTAGAAAGAAAATATTTGAGAATGATGATGGTAACAAATGTACAAATGTGCTTTGCATACAATGGGTGGATAGCTGGATAGTGATGAGTGCTCCGAGCCCCCAATAAAATGATTTTTTTTTTAAGGATGAGGAAGCTTCATGCTGCCAGGGATGTGGAGCAATAGATGTGGGGTTCACAGAAGAAATAGATATATGGGCCAGTTTGGGAAAGCCACTGGGTACCTCAAAAGCCTACTGGGTGGGTGGTAGTGAGTGTTCTATACTACTGGTGACCTGGCAGCTATACAGTGTAAGGGCGACGAGCAAAATGCTCTTGTCAAAAATAAATTGTAGTGAGTCCTAAATTAGTCCTGGTGAGTGGAGCTGGTCCTCTGCCTCCTGTCTTCTCTGGAACACTACTTGCTCTCATGCAAAATGGCTCTGCTATGTTGAATCAGTTAATAACATACTACTTAGCATATCTCCTTATGTTAAAAATAATTTTATTAGGATATATGTAAAGCAAGTATTATACCATTCAATAGTTCAATCATATCAAGCAGTATTGTTAAATTGTTACTGCAATCTGTTTTTAAATTTTTATTCATTTTTCTATTCCTTTATATGTCATCTCCCTATTACCCCCTGGATCGCCCCTGCCATACCCACTGGAAACCCTTAATCTAGTTATTATCTCTATAGATTTACCCATCCCTATAGATTCTCTCACCCATTCACCCATACGGAAAAATAGAAAAATACTTAACAGAGAGTCAATAATGGTACCAATAATAGCAAAATACATAAACTCCAATTGTTTAAATAAAGAAAAGCAAAATACTAAAAACAAGGTTTTAAAAAAATAAATACAAAACAGTTTTTTCCAATGATTTTGTTGGGGGCTCTTACAGCTCGTAAAAACATTTCATACATCATTTGAATCAAGCATATTTGTACATATGTTGCCGTCTTAATTTATAAATATTTTCTCCTTGAGCCCTTGGTATAAGCTCCTCTTCCCCCCCCCCAATTTTTTTATAAATCATTTTATTGGGGGTTCATACAATTCTCATCATGATCAATACATGTGTTAATTGTATGCAGACCACAATTGCACATTTGTAGCCATTATCACTCTCAAGATACCCTCCCTCCACTTAGGCTCCCAGTATAAGCTCCCCATGTTTCCCTTCCCTCCCCAATGAATCTTTAATAATTTATAAATTGCTATGAGGTTTTAATCACTTCACCATTGTTTGTGCCCCAGAGAGGAGGATATATGTACATCCATGAAATTGGTTCCCCCTTCCACTCCAACAACACGCCACCCTCCCCGTATCACCACTCCCTCCACTGATCCTAATGGGATCATCCATCCTAAATTCCCCATGTTTCTGGCTCCAGTGAACATCCCCTGGTATAGCTGGATTGTCAGGTAGAATTGGGATCATGATAGTGAGTAGGAGGAAGCATTTGAGACCTGGGGAAATGTTGCATATTTAATTGTTACTACACTGCACCTTGACTGGCTCATCCCCTTCCTGCAACATCTCTGTAAGGGGATGTCACTTCATCTATTGATATGTTTTGAGTCCCCAATCTGTACTCCCTCTCATTTATAATGATATAACTTTAAGTTATTTGAAGCCTGATACTGGATCCCTTCAACACCTTGTGGTCATACAGGCAGTGGTACTTTTTCCATGTGGGCTTTGTTGTTCTGAGCTAGATGGCCACTTGTTTACTTTCAAGCTTTAAGACCCCAGACACTATATTTTCTGATAGCTGGGCACCATCAGCTTTCTTCATTACCTTTGCTTATGCACAGATTTTTCTTCAGTGATCATGTCGGGAAGGTGAGCATAATGGAATGCCAATTTAATAGAACAAAATATTATTGCACTGAGGAAGTACTTGAGTGGAGGTCCAATACTCATCTGCTGTCCTAGTACTAGCCCTATAATTATATATATATATATATATATATATATATATATGCTGATCTATTTCCCCATTGTCATATATAAACATATTCACATATGTACATGCCTTTTCTTACATTTCTGTAAATTTCCATTACTTCTTAGTTCTTTCCTCTATTTCCTTTTGCTTTGCTTTTGTCCCACTATCATGCTCAGCTTCCATTGGGGTTTCAGTATTTTCTCTCTGTTACTTTACTCTTGATCAATCCCTATTGGATCTCTCACACCCACCTTGTCACTGATTTTGGATCACTTGCCGTTCCCTTATACCTGGGCCGGTCAACACCACCTCCTACCCACCCCCCCACCCCCAACCAATTTAAGCTCAAATTGTATCAAATGGGAGATCAACTGTCAAGGTTTTAATCATTTAAGCTAGATTTTTCATTTTAAGGTACTATAGTTATCTCTATAACACTCGCTATCTGATAATTAGGTAATTCTCATTCCTCAATTATTTGTCGCAAATCTCTGGAGGCTCATTCCATGTGTAGATACTAAAAGCCACTGTCATCCATAGTCATCTGCAAAGCAAGTGTTCATAATTAAATATCTGGTGCAATTCCCTGTTTCTGGTTTAGATTATAACATTTACAATCCTTTCATCATGGATGTTGGTGTACTTCGCTCATGTAGGCTTAGTTGATGTCGCACTTTGAAAATAAACCATTAAGACCCCAGATGCAATACTTTCTGATAGTTTGTCACCAAGTAATTTCTTTGCTACCCATTGCTATTGCATTCATATTTTCCCTGTTTCCTTCGTGAAGGCAAGTATCAAACAGAGCCATGTTTTAAGGAATGTTTGTTTTGCACCAAAACTCAGATTAAGTGTAAGTCTCAAATCCATTCCTATATCTACGTTTTCTCTCTGCCTCTGGTTCACCTCAAGAGCACCTTTGTCATTTTATGGAACATAAGTTTCTTCTCTTTATAGTAAATGGTATTATATATAAAACACAATCTTGAAAAATATATTAAACTGCTGTGGACTAACTACAAATTTCAATGCACTGATTCTTGCCTTGTGCAGATGAAATCCTTCCATGACTGGACACTGTTTACACAAGCAATGTGAGTTGGTTGTCAAGAAAAACAATATAAGAATAACTGACAGAGTCAGACCTAGGTCTGCCAGAATAATATAATAATAATATATCTTTTAATAAAACACAAAATTTGTTCTCCCGCAATCCCAATGATGCACAGTTTGAAACGACCAGTAGTCCCATGGGAGAAACACTTGGTTTTCTACCCCTATACACAGTTACAGTCTTAGAAACCCACCAGAAGTCTTTATGAGGCAGCATTGGCTTGCTAGCAGTGAAAGGGCGTTGCAGTAGTGTTAGTCCACCTATCCAAAGTTCGACGCTCTTGATCTTCTGCTTCTTCACACACCACGCAGTTTTGGTCTTAAGTCCTCAGGGTATTTGAGGCAGAACCTCGTTCACCTGTGGGGTTTCCACAACACATCTCACCTTTGCAGTATATTGTGTGCCTCAGTGATCCAGTCTTCATTGTCCCCGTATTCTTCAACACATGGCCTGGGTCCCCCGGGCCTACAGAGACTTTCACCACTGTGTCCCACTAGGAGCAAAGTCCCAAGGATACTCTCCCCTGGTGTCTATATTAGTATCCTTAGTCATTTTTCTCCCCTGGGAAGTTGTTCCTTCCTCTTTTTCTACCAACAGAAATGTACATGTCTTCAAGACGTGTATGTTCCCTATCTGCACTTGCGTTAGTCTGGATAGACTAGCTAAACAAATCCAGGGAGACTCATATGTGTATAAGAAAGAGCCTTATATACAAGAACATTTGAATACTGAGAAAACATCCCAGCCCAGTCCAGATCAAGTTCATAAGTCTGATATTTGTCCATATGTCTAATATCAATCTATAATGCCCTCTTCAAACTCATGATACACAAGCCCTCTTCCTACATATGATGCCAAATGTAGGAAGATTCCAGGCAGGTTGGTGCAGAATCTTGTGGATCCAGTGGTGATGGGGTGTCCTCCAGTTCCTAGGACATGGCATCTATTATCGTAGTGTCAGGTGTCTTCTCAGTAGAGTGTCTCTCAGGGAGTGACCCGAGAGAACTTGTGTCTCCCACTTAAAGATTCCTCAGGAGAAAGTCAGGCCCATAAAGAGGCCTCGTTTGCTGTGACCAAATTGACAGATTAGACTCCACCCCTTCACTCCATCCCCTCAAATCCCAATTGACAACAAATTATGTAGTTCCAGAAACCCCAGACTTTATTTTCTCATCAGTATTGCTTTTCACTGTGGTAGGAATGTTAGTTTGTTTCACCACATTTTCGCATGGAGATACTAATTGATTATCTCCTTTCCTCTAGTCTTAAAAATCTGATACTGTTTGAGAGGCTCTATCAAAATTGTTTCAATCTTTGTCTTCTTGCTTTGATCAATTTCTTCTAATTGATATTTGATCCTCTTTGTCTTTTTTCATAGAAAACCAGCTTTCCAGGATTTTCTCCTGCTTCAGTTTTAACTTTTTAACTTGTTTCCTTGGGTCTTTGTGGTGGAGCATAGTTTCCCTTCTTATTTAGCTTACTACTCCCTTTCCACAAAACAAAATTTCAGCCCCTTCTTATTAGCTAAACACATGGTACTATAGCCCATAATCCAGGATCAAGTGTAGATTTCTTCTTTTGCTGCCCCTCTGGATCATTCAAGTGCCACCCCTCACCCCCACCCCACCCCCCACCATGGGTAGTATCACCGATTTTGGAGAATAATGCTGTAGAGTATCTAGGTTATATATTTGCCTAATGTGACATTTTAGATCCTAGCCTGCAGTAATTTGGGGGGCAATTTGTTCCAAGACACTGAGCTATATGCTAAAATATTATAGTGAGATAGTTATCTATGTTTTGAAGCATTTGAAAGTTTGAAATGGTACTAGAAGTGCTGCTGGTGCTAACCACTATAGAGTTGAATTATATGCATAGAGGGTATGGAACATTCATTTCTTACTTAGAGGTAAAACTCAATCTTTGTTCTTCTGTTATTCAGAGTTTTCATTAATTTAGATAAGTACAAGAGGGAGACTTGCTAAATTGCAGTTCATAGTTTTTGAGAAAATATTGAGTTTAAAGTATTGAAATAAGAGTTCCCATTATGTGCTGAAAGTAACAAGATGAACTTCAGCCAAAATTATGTAAAATGATGTAATTGGCTTAACAGCAAATACATTTTAAATGGCTTTGTAAGTGTATTGGTTATAAAAGTGTGGTGTTAGCTATTCAGCTTCAGATGGCAGGCATAAACCTTGGCATATGTTTTATTTCAAGATTAGCTTTGAGACATGTGTGATTCAAGCTTCTGAAAATCAAGAATGCTGTATTCAGGCCTATCCTATATCAGTATTCGGTGGATATTACTTGGGGAGATAATAATGATGACTATCATTATTGAACAGAAGCTACCACTGTTAGACTTAATGAAAAGTAGTTTATATATTTTCTCAATTGATATCAAAAATCACCTAATGGAATCAGGACTTTCATAATCTCCATTATACATAAGAAAAACTCAGGCACAGGAAATTTAAGTAACTTGCTTAAAATCATTAAGATTACTGGGTCCCTTTAGATTTAAACCCAGCTAACTCCAAAGGCTTCCATGTAAGGGTTCTACTAGCTTTTATTTGAAAATGCTTATTTTACCTAAAATTGTATTTTCATGTCAAAGGTTGAAGCAATTCAATAAAAGGCCATCTCTAAACAGAGAAATTCTTTGATCAAGTGTTTCAAGTGTATGGAGTCCACCTATTAAATGGGTAGAACATACCAAACCATGTGTTCTCCATCTCTGTGTCTTTGTAGAAATATGATTTAGCTTCTGATAGAAAGGTTGGTGGTTCCAATCCACCCAGAAGTTTCATGGGAGAAACACCTAGTGATTGGCCAGATATTACATCTAGAAAACACTAAGCATCACTTCTACATTTGTCAAGTTGAGTTGCTAACAGTAAAATATTGACTCAATGTCAACAAGGAAATGGGGAAAACACAGAAGTGACAACATAAGCCATTTGTTTTAAAAACTAGTTGGTAAAAATAACTGAAGCAAGAGACTACAAGGTATATAGTATGGTAAAAAATGGAAAGGTCACATGGAAAATGAGTATTCAGAATTAATGTTTTACTTCAGGCTTGAATTTGACATGAATAGGTTGAGGCAGGCGCAGAAGAAAATGTATTATGTGAACAAAGGCAGTGAGAACAATGGAGTATTTTTTTGAGAAAGTATATTTGTTTAGATTTTTGTATACTTTTATGAATTAAAAAAGATCTAATTCTTCATACCTTGTCACTACTATTCTCAAATTTTACTAGATGGAAAGAAAATGATGGACATAATAGCTACTGTTCTAAGTTTCAACTATATTATGAATTTTTTGTGATAGTAGTTTATAACCAGGCACTAGATTTCCTCTTGACAAGAGGCTGCCTTGGATAAGTATCGTAATATGGTTAGCTAAGACTCTATGAGAGAATAATAGTGTGTGTTCTATGACTTTGTTATTTTCATTCCTTTTAAGAAAGAGGAAAATGGGTAAAATGGAGAAAGGAAAGAAGAGATAGAGGAAAGATCAAAAAAAAAGAAAAGGAAAAGAATGTGCGAGTTGAAGGACCAATAAAATTCTGATGACCTAAGATGTAAGAGTGACTGAAAATGTGTAATTAATATCATAGGCATTTGTGGAATCTAAGAGATTCTAAGTCACATGGAAGGCATGATAAATCCAGGGTGTGATATAGCATTGTTGAACCTCATAGCCATCTTCAAGTTCTTTAAGATTTCCTGCCATTATTATGATGGGTTTTTTGTTTTACCTCATTAATCATGTTAGATTTCGTATCTTCATTTGTATATTTAAGATTGTTGTGTGCATGAAAGTAAAGTTAGATAGCCCTTCAGAGACTCAGAAACACTGAAAGGAGTAGTAGTTCCCTGAGGGTATGGAAAGGGGGGGGGGGAGGAAGGAGAAAATGATGCCTATATAACTCCACTTGAAGAGATTGACAACAGAATTGTATGCCAATGAATATACATTGAATATGGCAAAACAAAACATATTATAAGGAGAAAAATAAGAGTTCCTGGGGGTACAGTGGGGAAGGAAGAGAATAAAGGGGACCTGGTATCAAGGAATTCAAGAAGGAAGAACATTTTTGAAACTGACTGTAGTAGCAATTGTAAAATACTAGTTGATGTGATTGAATAATAGAATGTAAATGCTCCAATGAAATAATTAAGACTACAGTGGATGGTCACGGAACATAGGGACTCATGGCAACAGTCTGTAACTCTCAAGGATCAGAGAAATTTGAACTCATATTTGATCTGTTTAATTTTTGTCATTGGATATTTTGCATTCAGTCTCATGATTAATAAACTTAGTTTTTTGTTCTATATTTGTAAATATATAGAAACCGTTGTGTTTTTTAATCATTTTATTGGGGGCTCATACATCCCTTTTCACAAGACATAAATACATATATTGTGTCAAGCACCTGCACATGCCTGCTGCTGTCATCTTTCCCCAAATATCTGCTTTTCCACTTGAGCCCTTGCTATCAGCATCTTATCCTTTCCTCTCCGTCCCTGTTCTCCCCACCCCCAATAACTCTCAGTACATTATAAATTATTACCATTTTGTCATATCTTACACTGCCCAATGTCTCCCCTGCCCACTTATCCAATATCTGACCTCCTGATGGGAGGTTCTGTGTAGATGCTTGTAGTTGGCTCCCCCTCTCTCCCCTACCTTCCCTCCACCCACTGGGTAGCTCCCCTCTCACTACTGGCCTCAAGGAGTTCACCTGTCCTGGTTTCTCTGTATTTCCAGTTTCAATCTCTACCAATGTACCTCCTCCAGACCTACTGGATTTGTAAGGTAGAATTGGAGCCATGATAGTTGGTTACAGCACAGTAAGGGACAAGGATGGAGAGGAGAGGGAGGAAAAGGGGATTCAAAAGTGAAAGGATAATGGAGGAAGGAGGGCACTAACTGCCCAGGGGGTTAGTACAGGTCTTATCTCCAAGGAAGCTGGAGTGGGCGGGCAGGTCCTCTCATGAAGACAGAGTGGACACCTGGAAGGAGGCATGAAAACAGTGAGCTACAGGGTCTGCCACAACCAGAGCCAGGCTGACTCCCTACCTGGAGGTGGGTGTGGCGGAGAACAGGTTGGGGGAGGGGACAGAATGCCACATCCACATGGAGACAGGTGGACACAGAGGAATAAAAAGAGAGCCAATCTGGTCCCCACGCTGGCCTGATCCCTGCCCATGATGCCAGAAGACTACACCCCTGTGGGGAACTGTGCCACAGGAGAGACTGGGCAAACAACAATACGACTTGTCATATTATCTCCCTACACAGAGTGACAGAGGACATTTCACAGGTCACATGGAGGGGAAAAATGTGGTCTGAGCCTTTAAAATGGACCAGATCAAGAAGGGAACACTCCTGGATGGACAGTCAGGAGGAGAGAACTACTGAACCAATTGTTCCTGGGGAATGTGGGGGAAAGGGGAGAGGAAGGGGTACATGGGCAGACTCAGGGAGAGAGGGAACAAGTGGTCGACAATCAGTGGCGAGGAGGATGTGGGAGGCCTGGTAAGGCATTGTAACAGAGAGGAAGTACTGAAACTCAAATGAAGGTTGAGCATGACATTGGGACAGAAGGAAGACAGAAAGAAATAGAGGAAGGAGCTAGAAGGCAAAGGGCACTTGCAGAGATCTAAACACAGTTGAGTCTTAAAAAGTGTTCTTTTGAGGATTCATTTTACCAAATAATCAAAATGGTAAAGTATAATCTTGACTTTAAGGGAACAATAAATTGTTAATTTAATTCTAATAGCATGGCATGCAAAGATGGAGATTGTAATGTATTAAATTATTTTATTTCAGATTTTTCTCTTTGGTAATAAAATGATATTGCTATATAAATTGATTTCTTTTTGTGATAAAGAGAGCTGTTTCACTATAAAACTAGCAGTGAAGAAAGCCTTATTCAGTTAAAGTATTTTCCATTGGTATTTAGTGTGGTTTATGAAGGATGTTGTGCATCTCAAAAGAACAGAGTCTAAAGTCCTCATAATCTATAGGACCTCACCTGGGTCACCAAGGGCTAGATAGAAAAATGTGCCAAAGTATCCAATTAGAAACATAGCATTTCACATTTTCAAACAGACATTTACTTATAGATTTGTCTAAATATTCCAATACAATATTGAATAAGAGTGGTGATAAATTCTATCTTTTTTGGGCTGAACCCCAGTGCCGTAGTGATTGTGTGCGGGACTACAGCCCACTAGGTTGGCAGTTCACTTCCAGCAGCAGCTCTTCAGGAGCAAGACTGGGCCGCCTACTCCCACCAGAAAATTCTATATTTTTTTCCTTTTGCTGTTTGCAAAGGGTATATGTCCAGTTTTTCTCCATGGAGGATAATGTTGCCTATTCATTTTATATATGTGCCCTTAAATATTTTGAGGACTCACCCTTTATGACTATTTTGTTGGTTGGCTTTTTTTCAATCTGGAATGGGTGTTCAGTTTAATCAAAAGCCCTTTTCCGCATTCGTTGACATGACCGCATGGATCTTTTCCCTTGCTCTATTTATTTAGCACAACCCCCCCCCAATTAATCCTTGCATATTTTACATGACTCTCGCTTGCTCCTGATGGGCCTTATGCACCCTCACTTTCCTTTGTTGAGATTTTTTGAATGACCTGATTAATTCTTTTTTGAAAATTTGTATTTATATTATTTGCATCTTCTGTTCTTTGGTAGTTGTTCTTAGGTGTCAGTACTGCCCGGTCTGGCGTCATCCTTATGATTGTTGCTATACCTGAGCTCATTGTTACGACAGTGTCAATCCACCTCCCAGCTCTGCCCCTGTACTTCACCATACATGTTTGAACGTACACACTTGTACAAGCATGTTCAAAGTATGTAAGACGAAGCCTCCTCATCGCTGCATCTAAGGAATGCTTTGACTATGCTTCTTCTAAGACAGGTTTGTTTGTCTTCACACCACACTCAAGCACATCAATTCTTACTGAATGTTCGATTTTCACAGGCATCTGAAGCAACTGAAAATACTATGGTTTGGGGCAAAAGCACCTCAATTCTCCAAGGTTGGATTCAGTAATCGTCCCTTTAAAATAACTAGCTTCAAGTGTCACTGATGTTTTTCTATATATTTTGTTTCATTTATTTCTTCAGTGATCTTAATATATTTTATAGCTATTTCTTATTTTAAATGTGTACTTTTTTTTTTTACAATAACTCACTTGCTGGGTTCTGTTTTTCTTGTATCCCAAAGGTTTTGTTATATTTTTTTCCTTTTCTCAATTGGTTCAAGCAAATTTTTATTTAAATATTTTGCTATCCAATAGTTTTAAAGCTAGGTGTGCAATTTTCATGTATTTTCTTTTTCCCCCTTGGATTTCTCAAATTGATTTTTAGCTGTAGTGTTGTAATCTGAGAAGATGCTTTGTAGTATTTTGATGTTTTTTACTTTGTTGAATCTTGTTTTATATCCTAACAGATGGTCTCTTCTGGACAATGTCCATATGTGTTGGCAAAGAATGTATATTGCGCTGATGTTTCATGCAGTGTTATGTAAACACCTATGATATTAAGTTAACTGTATTTTATGTCTTCTGTGTTTTTGCTGAGTTTCTTTCTAATTTCTCTGTCCTTAAAAAGTGGTATATTAAGGTCATCTAATATTATTATTGAGTTGTCTGTTTTCTTTCCAGTTTTGCTAGAAGTTGATTCATGTATTTTTAAGTTCTTTTATTGGGAGTGTAAATATTTATTATGGCTATATCCTTATCTTCAGTTGACCTTTTAATCATGTATATGATGCTTTTTTATCTTTTATGCTGGTCTGGAACTTAAAGCCCAGTATATTAGAAATTAATATTAAGATTCTTATTCTTTTTTGCTATTAATTTGATGGAAGATCCTTTGATTTTTAGTCGTTTGTTTGTGTGTTTGTGTCTAAAGTGTTTGTGTTTATATTTCAGAAAGTATATCTAGTATGATTTGCTTATTCAGATCCTCTCTCTATTTCTCTCTCTGCTGGTGTATTTAATTTATTCAAGTTCAGTACCATTAACAATAAAAATTAATTGCTGATTGGGAACCCAAAGCTCATCTGTAGGTAATGGGACATCCCTTTTCAGAAAAGTTGCAGGGAGGAGATAAGTCAGTCAGAATGCAATGTGACAATGATGAAAAATAAAACGTTCCTCTAGTTCTTCAATGCTTTCTCTCCTCCCCACCCACCATCATGATCCTAATTCTACCTTACAAGTTCTGTTAGACCAGAAGATGTACACTGGTTCAGATAAGAAATGGGAACATAGGGAATCTAGGACAGATGATTCCTTCAGGACCAGTGGTGAAAGTGACAATACCGGGAGGGTGGAGTGAAGGTGGAGTAGAAAGGGCGAACCAATTACAAGGTTCTACATATAATCCCCTCCCTGAGGGATGAACAGCAGAAAAGTGGGGAAAGAGAATATCAGACATTGTAACATATGACAAAATAATAAGGAATTAGTTGCTGACATTTTGCTATTTGTGCCTGTGTTTAGTGCTTTTGCTTATTTTTTCCACATAATATTCTATGCAGTTTGCTTGGTTTGTGGATTTTTAAAAATAATTTATTTTGTTGGGGATGCATAGAGCTCTTATAGGAGTTTCTTATAATGTTATTCATTGTTGTTTTTTTAGGGCTCACTAAATCTTTATCAATGTCCTATTTTTTTAATCTGAAGAGAATTTTTTAAATTTCCTTTGAGATTATCTGTGATGAAGTCAATTCACAAGTTTCAAACAGTCTGTTTTATACACACTCAACTCACCTGATTGTCATCAAGTACATTCTCACTCACAGTGACTCTATAGGAGAGACTTGAGTTGCACCTGTGGGTTTCTGAGACTGAACCTCTTTATGAGAGAAACAATCTTACCTTTGTTCTTTGGGACAACTAAATGTTGTCCCCAACACATAATCCCTGCTCCACCAGTGCTCTCTCTTTTAACCTAGTAGTTTACATTTATGTATCAATTTGTTTCCTTCCCTATTACAAGATTGTAATCTTTATGGCTGCAGACTTCCACATCCAACTGTATTTTCAAATTTCATTTTCTACTCATTCATTTCATTGCTTTAGCTGATACACATTCAAAATTAAATTTAAATTTGAGTATCTATTGATGTTCACCCTCTATTTTTCTCTCTCCTGTCTCTTTAAAAATTATTTATTTATTTTTTAAATTTATTTTTTTAAAAACTTTTATTGGGAACTCTTGTATCTCTTTATCACAATCCACACATTCATTCAAATGTGTCAAGCACATTCGCACAGATATTGCCATCATCATTTTCAAACCATTCTCTTCCTACTTGATCCCCTGATATCAGCACCCCATTTCTCCCCCTTCCCTTCACTGCCCTTCATCCCTCATGAACTCTTGATAAGTTATACATTATTATTTTCATATCGTACATCATCCTCCATCGCATCTCACCAACTTTCCCATTATTTGTTCCCCTGGAGAGGGTTCTGGTTTGATCCTTGTGATCAACTCTCACTTTCTCCCCCCACCCTCCCTTAATACTCCTGGTATCTCTGCTCTCATAGTGGAACTGGAGGGGTTTATCTATCCTGAATTTCCTGTGTTGCAGGCTCTTATCTGTAGCAGTGGGCATAGTCTGGTGTAGTCCAGTTTGTAAGGTAGAATTTAGGGCATGATAGTGGGGTAAAGGAAGCACTAAAAAGCTAGAGGAAAGTTGCATGTTTCATTGGTGCTATACTACATCCTGAGTGTCTCATCTCTTTCCTATGACCCTTCTCTAAGGAAATTTCCAATTGTCTACAGAGAGGCATTGGTTCTCCATTCCGTACCCCCCGGAATTCACAGGGTTTTATTCTGAGTCTTAGATGCCTGCTATCTGATCTCGACACACAGGCTGGTGTGCTTCTTCTATGCAGGCTTTGTTGCTTCTGAGTTAGCTTATCTTCAAGTTGTTAAGACCGTAGATGCTATATATTTTGATAGCCGGGCACCATCAGCTTTCTTCACCACATTTGCTTATGCTCTCATTTTGTCTTCAGCGATCATGTCAGGAAGGTGAGCATCATAGAATGCCTGATTACTAGAACAAAGTGCTCTTGTGTAAAGGGAGCATTTGAATTGAGGCACAATGTCCATCTGCAACTTTACATTCTTAACATAATGATACACGTTCATAGTTCTATTCCTCTCTCTCTCTCTCTCTATATATATATATATACATATATATGTATATGTGTGTGTACACATGCCTATGTTTAAGACCTGGCAAATGTCCTCTGCTTCCTGCTCTTTTCCTCTATTTCCTTTTCACCGTCTTGTCCCACCATCATGTTTGACCTTCATTTGGGTTTAGTAATTTCTTGCTGCTACATTACCCTTAATTGAGCCCCACTAGGTATCCTTCTTTTGATTTAGTTTAGAAGGATTTTAGATTTAGATTTAGAAAGACTTTCCTTCTATTGATTTAGTTCACTTATTGTTATATTAACCCTGGGTTGCCCCCCATTTCCTTTCTCCAACCTCCCCTTCTAACCCCCACCCCCCGAATCATTGGTACCGGTCTTTTCATTTCTAAATTATTTATGCCACCGATGTTATCTAGATAGACATGCAGATACATCAGTATGTGCAAAAACTAGGCAAAGCCATATTTTTTAAAAGAAGGAAGTTGGGAACAACCAAACAGTAGCAACAACAGCAGAAAGGAAGAACAAAATAATGATCACAAACAGAAATCCACTGACAAATATGGAAAAGTCTATAAATAGTTCAAGGTCTGTTTGTTGCCCTTTATGTTTTCCCGTTTAGTGTGATGAGGTGCCACAATATATCTCCCAAGTTTATTTTTGGTATTCCCTGTCATAAAAGATACTGTATGCATACACCCCTAGGGTGAGGTTGTTTTCTTCATCTATGATGTTCTGACTCCCATTCCACAGCTCATTACGTCTTCTGTCATTAATGTCAATGTGTCACATCTATTCTTGGAATGTTCTCGAAAGTCATGTGGAATGTTATGAAGATTTTTTTTGGCTCTTTTGGGCTCACTTTACTGATCTTAAGCTTCAACTTGTACTTGCATATGATAATTTAATGGTGTTGTTCCAGTTGGCCCTTGGTCTCATTTTGGCTGATGATACTGAGCTGTTTCATCATCTCTCCTCACATATATAGTTAATCTTCACCCTGTGCATTCCATTTTGTGAAGCCCCCATGCATGGTAGCCATTCACATTGTTGCACAAAGGCATTTGCAGTGAAGGACTCTTGGCTTTGCATCATGTGGTCTCTGACTTTATTTTTTCACCAAGGTCATATTTTTCAATAATTGTAAATACATCTTGATTGTATGCTGGATTAATTTCAAATTGAAAAAGCTGATAGAATAATTCATTTTCTTCATCACTAGCTTTAGTGGTTGGTCCATAAATTTGAATAGCATTTGTACTAACTGAAATTCTTTTAGGCATGTATATATTATGCTGTCATAATGGACAACATTGTGCTTCAAGATATATTTTAAAATAGTCTCGGGTTTGTAATTCCTAATGTATGACATTATGTGAGTATCTTATTTAGAATAGTCTATTTCATCTCCTTTATGCCTATAGTATCAATCTTTATGTGTTCCATTCCATTTTGACTGGTGAATAGCAATTGAAGAGAGCATATTTGACCTACACTGACCCCCCAATTTTTACAATTGGTCACCAATTCTAACACTAACCATTCAGCTCACCCAATTAGACATCTATGGTGGGTTTGATACTTCATTGCAATGGCCACACAGAACTCTCAGACAATACTCTATTGGACATAATAGGGAAGTCAATAAGTCTGCAAGTAAGGATCAGCAAACTGTAAGGATTGGTCTCCTCATCCCTCATCCAAGTCTCTTCTCTCTCTCTCTCTCTCTCTCTCTCTCTCTCTCTCTCTCTCTTTCTCTCTCTCCCCCTAGTACACAGCTTCTGAGCCATGTTATATCCAAGTTTCCTTCTGGTCCTCCGCCTCTCAGCTACTTGATCCCTTGGCCTTGTACCCATGGGCCCAGAAGCCAACTCTCAGTTGCTCTGTCCCATAGTTGCATAGTCTGGGGCCAGATGAGACGTTACGCCATCGTTTTAGCTCTGTGGTTCTGCACCACAGTCTCTGATGCCTCTCTTTTCTGTGATCTCGCCACTTCAGACAGGTGTCTTTGGCATGCTCTTCCAACGTTTTCAGGATTTCTCTTTGCTTCTGCTGCTTCAAAGATTTTTATAGCCAGGATGTTGGTTCAATTTGGACATTAATGAGAGTTACAGAGACTTTGGTGGAAGAGGCATATTAAGCTGACACCAAGGGCTCAAGTGGAAAACACATATTTTGAGAATGATAATGGCAACAAATGTACAAGTGTCCTTGACACAATGGTTGAAAGTATGGATTGTGATAAGAGTTGTACATGCTCCCAATAAAATAATTTTAAAAGAAATTTCATTTTACTACACTGACAAATTATAATTGTTATAGATCCATATGTTGTGCATTTCAGTTCTGCTTACTAATGGATGTTTGAAGTTGTTTCCTCTCATTTATAGTCATGTTCTATCTGCAAATGAGTGTCCCCGAAGTTTAATTTCATTCCCATTTTAAAAGTCAACACTAGTTTGAGACTGTTCTTCTGCAGTTATAATTTGTGTGCCCTCCAACCTGAGGAATTCAACATTCGGGATAGCATCTGTTCA
The DNA here is from genome assembly GCA_004026705.1 of Nesogale talazaci. Taxonomy (NCBI): domain Eukaryota; kingdom Metazoa; phylum Chordata; class Mammalia; order Afrosoricida; family Tenrecidae; genus Nesogale; species Nesogale talazaci. Next base: position 82,901 of record PVJH01005603.1, read on the forward strand.
TGCTCCACTGCTATTCCACAAGGTTTTCAATGCTAATCCTAAGGTTTTGGACTTATTTATGATATATGAGACAAAAAGGACATTCAGATACTCCAATCTTTCACTGTTTCTTATGTTCTGACCATCCTACTCTCTGCTGTTTTGCACATGGTTCACAGTTGGCTGTTGTACTTCATAAAAGTATAGGGTAAATTATCTTCCTTTAAGTGAAACTCCCCGTATAAGTTTTTAAACAAAGGAACAGAAGCTCAAATAATTTAAATTTTCCAATACCACAGAGCTAAATAAGCAGTACTAGGCGTCATTCTTATTCTGTTTTCTTCCAAATGTTTACTGCTTAAGACTCCTGTCTGAGGTTTTAAAATTTTACCTTTAACAAAATAGTAAAAGTCTTTATGTTCAGGCATACTTATAAACCTATGTGGAATAAATCGAGAAGCCCAGCAAAACCTACATAAAGAATGCTTGAAAATTAATTTGACTTGACTTTTTTGTATTACTGTCAAATGTCAACTTCAGGGCTTGTGTTTTAAATAGTTGAAACTTTTATCCCTTTTCTGTGTTCTTTCACTTGTTAAGTATTGAATCATATTTCCTCTGAGTTCAAATTAGAACTTATTAAGCAAGTTTTCCTAGCAAATTTAAATCGTTATTCCATTTATAAACTACACAGAAAATCAGCAACCTGCCCTTCTTAGTGGTGATTTAATAGCACAATTTTCAAATATAAAAGATAACTCCTTGTACATTTCCATTTGTATGATATGACAGCCACTAAATGTCTATGACCTTTGATGCCATCTTCTGTCATTTTTCTAACAATCCCAGAATGAAGCTTTTCTCTACTTGCTTATAGAAAAATAATTTAGATCCATCAATGTTTTAGATTTATAACCTCTATACATTTCTGTGTTGGGTAAAGACTAAACTGTCATACACCTGCAGAGGGAAGTATTTCGTGTCATAACACAAAAAAGAGCAAAGTCTTTTTTTCCTATACTCTACTGTTTCTACATTGTCCACACTACAGTTCCCAGATGCACTGCAGTGAGTCATTTATTATGGTTCTTATAATCATATCCTATGTTACTCCCTCCAAATGACCTCTATTTTCCTGATGGGTCTGGTAAGAATGTAGGGGAAGATACTAATTGTATAATATAATTCAACTGTGAGTAAGTAACTGTGATTGTTATCCTGCCAGGTATAAAATGAGCCATCTCAGAAGCATTGGGGTGGATCTCATTACCAACAAAAGAGAAGGGCTAGGAGCAGAGCACAACCTTTGGATACCGAGATTCCTGCACTTCGACCCTCCTTGATCTAAAAGGGAATTTTGACATGATTGGAGTGGCAGAGAAACTGTAGCAGTGGAAGTAGGAGCAAGATAAATAGTGTGGAGTGGGGTGCTTCTGGGAACTTGGAGGTGTTGGTTATATTGATCCTGGAGGAGTTGGTTATATTGATCCATGAACTTGGAGTATCAGTTCTCCACCCTCCTAATGCTGTGATCCTTTAATACAATTCTTCATGTTGTGGTGTCCCACAACCATAAACTTATTTTCATTGTTACTTCCTAACTGTAAATTTGCTGCTGCGATGAGTTGGGCGACCCCTGTAAAGGCTGAGAACCACTGAGTACCTTTGGGCTGAGGCATGCAAACTGTCTTGATTGAACTACTGTGCCTTGATCTTTTCTTTTCTTTTCTTTTTTTTGGCATCACTGCCTTCTGGTAGTCATGAGAGCTACCTAGCGCTGCTTGTGAGAGCCACCACTGGATTTAAACCTCCAAGCCCGCGGGCCGCAGTCCCGCAGTCGACCACTTAGACCACCGGGGCTCAGCCACCTTGACCTTTTCTAACCAGAATTGTAATCCGCTAATTTCTCTAGCAAACCTTTTAATTATGAGCATCATATGTGACTTCTTTGTGGCCAATAGCAATTAAGTATAAATCCCATCCCCAGAAGCTGAGTGTTATGGAAAGGATAGTTGGTGCCAGAATAGGAGGCGGAGGCAACTCAACCTTAGGAAACTGAAGTTGATAATATTTTTCTCCTTCTCTCCTCTTCTGTATCTAAGTCACCAACTTTTTCTACACCAGATTAAAATATATATTGAGGTAATAATCACAACACAAAATTCAACTTTTCAAGTAAGCCTGTATTATTGCAAGTATGCATCTATTAATTCACAATGTCATTCGACACATCTATCTAATTTCAAAATTTTCCATCATTCTAAAATTGAGAATTTTAGAACCCTCTCCTCGACCCCCTCCCTAAATCTCTCACAATAATCAACCCTTTTTTCATCTCTATTAATGTTATTTTTTCCTGGATATAAACCAATACCGATACCATTTCATCAATTCAAACTCACAGAGAATATCGCAAACAGAGAAGAACTGGCCCTGATGGTTTCCCAAAATGTAACTCTCTACAGGAATAGAAAGAGATTTGTCCTTTTCTGCTAGACTTGTTTCACTCAGCATGTATCCAAGGTTGTGTCACAGCTTTATTTCCTTTATGGCTACTTAAGTTTTTATCATAGCAATGTACAATGATTTCTTATCTACTATGTACATATAAACATTTGCAGTTGTGTATACAATGAACATAGACTTTTGAACTTTTGACTCTTTTGAGTAACACTTCTGTGAAATTCATTGTACTAGTATATGAGTTCCTATATTCAATCCTTTGTGATGCATACTAAGAGTGCAATTTATGGGATGTATGGAGCCCGAGTGGCTTAGCAGCTGCTTACATATTGGGTTGCTGGCCACCAGGTCAGCAGTTCAAACCCATTAACTGGAAAAGTTGAGGTTTTCTGCTCCCATAAAAATTTATACCAAACTACTTCCTATAAGGGAAGTTCCATTTTGCATTTTTCCCAGCAGTGCATAAAAGTTTCCAATTTTCCATATTCTCATCACCAGTTGTCATTCTCACCAATGCTTATTTTGCTTTCTTTTTTAATAGTAACCATCTAGTGAGTGTGAAGGAACCCTGGTGGGGTCAAGGTTACAAATCGGGCTGCTCAGTACAAGGTTTGGAATCATTGTATAGTCAACAGTTTGAAAGCATCATTCTACAAGAGAAAGAGGAAGCTTTCTATTCCCGTAAAGATTTGCTGTCTCAGAAACCCACAGGGGCAGTTCTACTTTTCCCTACAGGGTTGCTTTAAGGCAGAATTAGCTCCATAGCAGAGTCTGTTTGTTTCTTTGACGGGGGTGGGGGGGTGTTGGAAGTGGAAGGGATGTGTTACCTCCACATGGCTTTTGCTTACAAGCTATCACTGAACAATTATGGTGAATATCTTTTAATATCTTCGTTGGCTGTATTTATGTTGTGTTTGGAGAAATGTCTGTTCAAGGTCCTTACCTAATTTTGATTATGTTGCTTATCTTTTGTTATAGGATTGTACGACTATGCAAATATATATTCCAGATACTAGATAATTATCAGACATACACTTTTCAAATATTATTTTCTTTTTTATTTTTTTAATTTTTTTCAAATATTATTCTCATTTTTAACTTGTGTTTTCTTTTCTTGATAGTGTGCATTGATACCCAGAAAATCAACGTGACGTACAACTGATCTGATTATTTCCTTTTTTTCATGAACTTTGACTGTTGTAGTTATCATCACCAAATTGAAAGTTATGAAGATTTATGCCTGTTATCTTCTAAGATTTTAAGGTTTTTGCCCTTGTATTTAGTTTTTTATTCATTTTGAATTAATTGCCATATGGTAAGGAATAGGGTTTCACCTGAATTCTTTTAAAACGTGGTTATCCAGTTCTTCAACACCATTTGCTAATGGCTTTTTTCCTCTCAATGAAATGGCCTTGAAACACTTGTCTTGAATCATTTGGCAACATATGTGTGGGCTCACTGCATAACGCTCACATTTATTCCCTTGGTCTACATTTGCTTGATTTGCCTTTCGTGTTGTTCATTGCTAGTGACTAGAACCATGATACATTTGTATTGTTGACTGGAACCCTGAAATCGAGGTGCATTTATTGATTAGCCCCACAGAAGTGCTGCCCTAAAAAAGGAGCCCTGGTGGCCTCGTGGCTACATATTGGGCTGCTATACGCCAGGTCAGCAGTTTACTCTGCCCAAGAAAGGTAGGGCTTTTCTCCTCCGGTAGGGTTTTGCAGTTTCAGAAACCAACAAGGACAGTTACTCCTGTCTGACAAGGTTGCTCTGAGCCAGAATCAACTTGTTGGTATTTGACTTTGGTTTGGAGCATTTCCCAAATCAGGCAGTACCACTCCATGGGGGTGCGGGCAGTGTGATTATCCACGGAGTTGGTAAAAGCCAGATACATACCCTTTATCCTGGATTATAAACTACAGTACAAACATATTTAATTGCCATGGCCTCCTGAAAAATTTCTTTCCTGAAAAGGGGTAGTAGGCCAAATCTGTTTGAGAATTTAGGCATTACAGTCTCTCTTGGATAGTCTTTGAAATTTTATCATCTGATTATATAAATACTCAAAAATTCAAGATGCAAACTCACTGCCATCATGTCCATTTCAATTTATAGAGACCCTGTATGACGGAATAGAACTGACCCTGTTGGTTTTTGAGACTTCACATCTTTTTGTGTTAGTCAGGGTAGACTAGAGGAACAAATTTCATAGACATGCATATAGATATAAGGAAAAGGTTTATATGCAAGAGGAACAGGACATTGAGCCCAGTCCAGTTCAAAGTCACAAGTCCGATATTATCCCATATGCCCGAAATAAATCTATAAAGTCTCTTTCTGACTCATGAAGTCACAGACCAGTGGGTGCAGAATCTGAGCACTGGCAGGGTTCTCCTCATGGCTCCTCGCTTCCAATCGACACTATAGCCACACTTTTATTCTCAGACTTTACTTCCAGAGAAAATTGCTGAGGCACATGGCCTCTTGATTCTAGCTCCTAAAATATGCCGATCTTATATTGTTCTTGGTCGGAAATGCTATTGTCATACCTCAACATTATGATATGCATGTAACCTCCCTCACTGCCAAATACCAAACTTGCGGTCACTGAGACCATTCTGAGTTACAGGGTCCCTAGAGAAGAGGGTCTAAAACCGCCTTTGGGGGTTTCTGACATTATAACTCTGGGCAGGTTCCATCAACAGCAGAAGCAACTCATCACTGGCAGAGGTCTCCATGTGGCTGCCCCAGCTTCAGAGGTCTGGCTCCATCAGGGCAAATCCATGAGGTGTCTCCACAGGCTCCTCCAACTTCTTGGACACTGCCATCTTGTCTTGTCTGTGATTTATCATCTCTGAGACTAATTCCCAACACCTGGGGAAGATAGCTTCTCATCTTCACGAGGAAAATATCGTGAGATTTCCCAGAAGTCTCAGGAGAAAGCCATACCCACATAGAGGCCCCATTGGCTACTCCATGGCTATCTCCAGATTAACAGGCTAGAGTCCAGCCCTACATTTCAATCATAAAATTAACATAAGCACGTGACTGCCACAGTTTTCAAGAGTACAAGACCTGATTTTCACAGAGCAACTGTTGGTTTTGAACTTCTCACTATGTGGTTAGCACCACCAGTGTGTGTGTGTGTGTGTGTGTGTGTGTGTGTGTGTGTATAGTTTGACTTTTTAATTTGGATGACATTTTGGTGGTTGTTTTTCTAATTGCTCTGGATAGAATTACTAATAAAGTGCTATATAGTAGTCAGGAAACTCAGTGTTGTTGTTTTGTTCTTAGTCTTAGGAGAAATTGTTGAGTTTTTTAACCTCCGGTGCATTACTGTAGGTTTTTCATAAATAATACTTAATCATGTTGAAAAAGTCACCTATTTTCCCTAGTTTGTTGAGTATTTTTATCATGGAGAACATGTATTTTTTAATGATTTTTTTCATCCATTGACATATTTTATTAATATTGTGAAATATTTTAATTTTCTTATGTTGAACCACTCTTTCATTCCTGTAATAAATCCAAATTGGTTGTGGGTTATAATTGTTATAAGATGCAGTTGATTCTGTTTTTTAATATTTTGTTGAGAATTCCTCTTTATATATTCATAAGGTACATTAGTCTATAATTTTCTTTGTGTGTACATCTTTATCTAGCTTTGGTTTATTGGTTATGCTTGTCTTAAGGAATAATTTAGAAAGTGTTCCATGTGCATATATATTTTTCCTGAAGTCTGAATATATAAATGTCCTCAAAAAAAAACATTAGTTAAGTGCTTGGAACCCAGTGTGCTGATTAAAAGGATTGCAATTGATTCTGAAATAGTTACTTTCCCATGGTTGGTTGGTTAAGAGGGGCCAGGACATACTAAGCACAAAAACTGGTGTAGGAAATATGTACAGAATCTATGTACATCAAAATGAAATTAAATCCAGGCAGCACTGATTAAAGAACATTTAGAGACTTTTAACATTCATTTACATATATTTATTTTTAAGCAGCATCCAAGCTGAGCCTTCAATCTGCACTTCAGACGTAGGAGATATTAGGTCACTTAAAGTAGCATCCTAAGTTTTGTTATTGGTATTGGTACATGCTACCAAGCGAGTTCTGACCCCAAATGACCCTAGGTAGAACAGAGAGACATACTGCCCCATGCTGCTCCCTCCGCACAATTGCTCCTTTGCCGGAGTCTGTGTTACAGCTACTATGTCAAGCCCTCATTTTGAGCGTCTTCCTCCTTTCACTGTCCCTCTATTGTACCAAGCATGATGTTCTTCTCTCACGACTGGTATCTCCTGACATGTCCAAAGTATATAAGACAAAGTCTTGCCATCCTTGCCTCTAGAGAGCTCTCTGGTCATACTTCTTCCAAGACAACCTTGTTTTTCCTTTTGCAATCCATGATATTGTCTCTGTTTTTCTTCAGAACCACAATTTGAATGCATGAAGTTTTCTTATGCATCAGTCTTTCTTATGCAACCAAGATGCACACCTTTCCTGATTTTAAATCATAAAATATTCCCATGATCTGTTCACGTACGGCTTCTTGGTCTGGGTACAATTTTTGCAGGAGCCCAATAAAATGTTCTAGAATTCCAATTCTTCTCAAAGTTATCCACGGAGTTTGTTATTATCCACACAGCACAATCTATCTGACATCAGCAATGACACCCCTCATTACACGTCATCTTCTGAATCCAGCCTAAACCTGAAAACTCCCTATCAATGTAATATTACAATGGTTGCTACATGATCATCAGCAACATTTTACTTGTCTGTCATTTCAGTGATACTGTTCTATGATTTAGTCATTCTGTTGGGTTACAATATTAATATGGATTATGCTCACTTTGGAGGCACATATACCATGTTTATATGGATCTCTTCCGGTCAGTTGTCCAAATTCCTGGTATAGAAGAGTAAGTGCTTCAGGAACTTGTTGACACATTGCAATCGGTGTTCCATTAATGCCTGGAGCATTGTCTTTGGCTAATGCTTTCAGTAAAACTTGAACTTCTTCCCTCACTACAACTGGTTTTTGCTCCCATTCTTTCAACTTTCCGAAACGATAGATTGTCTATTAGTTTTTCCTGGTAGAGTGACTCTGTGGATTTTTTCTATCTCTCTCTTGTTCTTTCTATATAATTCAGTGTTTTTCTAAAAGAATATTTCAATTTTGCAACTCAAGGCTTGAAATTCTTGAGTTCTTTCCATTTCTGTTATGCTGAGCATATTCTTCCTTTTGGTGATCTAACACTAGGTCTGTGTGAGTTTCCTTATAATATTTGATTTTTTCTTTTCAAGATTCCCTTTAAATTTTTCTGTTTAACTCATTGACTTGAGATTTTCCTCCATTGGCCTTAGGTACTCTACATTTAAGATCTCCCTCTCTTTTCAATGACCTTGTGGTATCTTCATGCATAATGTTCTTGATGTCTTCCCACGGCTCATAAGGTCTTCTGTTGTGAGTGCTCAATGCAGCAAATCTGTTTTTTAGATGCTCATGAAACTCGGGTGGGATAGACTCAAGGCCATATTTTATCTTTCATGAATTTTCAAAATTTTCTTCAGCTTGAACCTGAACTTACATAGGAGCAATTGATGGTCTCTCTCACAATCAGCACTTGGCCTGGTTTAACTGCTGATATTGAACTTCTCTATCCTCTCTTTCCACAGATACTGTAAATTAGATTTCTGTGTACTCCATCTGAAGAAGTCTATGTGTATAGTCACTGTTTGTGTTAATGAAAAAAGGTGCTTGCTCTGAGCAAGTCATTGCTTTTCCAGAATTCAGTCATTTAATTTCCAGTTTCATGTTTGTCACCAAAATCATATTTGCCCAACTTCCATTCCTTCCTCTTTGTTTCTAATTGTTTCTAATTCCAGTTGCTAATATTTGTCAATGCATCTTGATTTGATTGATTTCCCACTGAAGTCAGTAGAATTCTTCCATTTCTTTGTCACTAACTTTTATGATTGTTACATAGATTTAAATAGTTATATTGATTGGATTTCCTTGAGGGTGGGTTGATATAATCACAGGACATGATATAACATTTTCTTGACTGTGTCATTTCTGGTGCAGTAAACTATATGGTTCTCTGTTTTAAAATGTTCATTTTAGCTCAATTAAACCTAAAATATTGATCTTTATGTTTTCCATGTCCTTTTTTGAGGACTTATTTTCCTAGATCCATACTTCCTACATTTCAAGTTCTGATTATTATACTTTTGCAGCTGTTTATTCTCCCCTTGAATTGTGCCCTATCATCACATTAAGAGCTCAGAGGCTCCATTCTCACACTCTACTTTGAGAAAACATATCCTTAGTCACCTTCGAAGTACCTTCAACTCAAGGAGTCTATCCTCAGGCACTATCGCTGAAGAATATTCTGCTTACATTTATTAAGCCTTTAGTATTTGATAATGTTTCTATGCTATGCATAAGGTTTGCAAGGACTACTTCCTTTGAAGTAAACAGTGGATTGAGTTTCCTTATAATGCAATCCTTTGTATGCTTTCCTTATCTTGAAGTTCCCCTGAAATCTGTTCACTTTGAATGATTCTACCAGAATTTGAAATACCTTCCATTATCATAAAAACACACAAGCTACCATAGTATAGCAATCTGACACAAGTGGTGTTAAATTTTGGTTGGTTTTACATATTTATGTCCGAACTTTGTTTGGTGTTAAATCTTCCTAAGTTATCTCTTTGTGACACTTTTAGGGACTAAATATTAGGTATCATTGGCAAGAAGAAAACATTGGATAAAATCTAAAACCCCTTACTAGGACAAAATTGGATTTGATTCCTACCTTGGCAATTTCCTAGTAGAATATACTTATGGGGAAAAGCAAGTTCATATAATTTGCACTGTTCAAATATATCTTTGAATAGAAGGACATTATGTGAAATATAACTTGACTTAACTATTTAGTACAACATAAATGAAATAAAGTTAGCATGCATTTCCTCTCTGTCATGTTAACACTATATTTTTAAAAATCCTCATTTTTATGAGGGAGCACAATGAAGGGTTATATATGACATATACTCTCTGTTTCAAAAAATAGAGCTGATAGGGGAAAACCAGTACCATTTTTGAAACAGTTAAAATAGGCCCAGAAGCAGATCTAATATTTGTGACATCAAAATATATGTTGATCAGTGTTAAGTGTACATTTTGGAGATGAGTGGCATGGAAGAGAGGAAATCACATACCTTTAAATTTTAATCAATTGCATAGCTATAAGGAGCTAGACAGAAATCAAATTCCAATCAAATTAATGAAGAGCTAGACTAAATTCTACAACTCAATGAGATTACTAGGTGCAAGCCACTGATACCCATGTATACTCTTGTCTGAAATTATCATAATTATTGTATGGAAATAAGTTTAATATATTGATTTTCTTAGTTGTCACCAAGTTAGCTTCACCTGGAGGAAATTTTTCATGGATTGTTAAATATAAATTACAATCAAAAGAAATATGTTCCACTACAATTTTAAAGTTATCTACTTCAATAGATCTTTAATATTTATCTTGAACAATGCAAGGTAACAGATAAAGGTATAATCAGCAACTACATCCAATTGTGTGAGCTATTATTCTTTGTAGTTATAATCCTGTGAATTTTAGTCATTATCTGAATCAGTTCATTTGAGCTTAATTTTAAAGTTTGACTAGGCTGTTAGTTTATTTTTGAAAATTACAATTTTATAGATAGGTCATTTTGACCCTGAGTGATGGACATCTTCAAAGCCTCTAAGTTATTTAAAGCTTTCCCCCACAACATATTTGTATTTCTAAATGTTATAACCCAGGCAATTTACTTGGGCTAAAAGACTAATGCAATTCTGGTGTATTTGGAAGGAAATTGGAAACAACAGAAAACACAATTTTGTTTATTTGCAGCAAACCATTTATCTCCATGCCCAGAGTGTAGTTTTAAAAACTGAATAGGACATACATATGGACTAAGACCCTGGTCAATCCCCTCTGACTAGGGACTAGGGACAGGAACAGCCATGCCATCATGCAGACTGCTTTGCAAAGTAGACTGGTGCAGATGCAGTTAGGTTGAAATGTATGATCCATTTCAATATGTTCCAGTTCTAATATTTTCTTTCTTTTTAATTGAGTTTTCTTTGTTTTACTTTGTTAATCTTTTTAAGTCAGTCTATGTGTTTATTCTTTTTTATTATATAGTTTTATTGGGGACTCTTACATCTCTTATCACAATCCATACATTCATCCAGTGTGTTAAACATATTTGCAAATGTGCTTCCATCATAATTTTTGATGCATTATTTTCCCTCTTGAGCTCCTGATATCAGCTCCCTATTTTTTCCCTCTCCCTGGCCCATCCTCCCTCCATCATGAAACCTTGATAAGTTATAGATTGTTATTTTCATATCTTAAATTGTCCTTAATCAGCCCTCACCCACTTTTCTGTTGTTCATACCTCTGAGAGGGGATGATAGGTTGATCCTTAAGATCTGTTCCCCTTTCTGTCCCCACCCTCCCCCAATCCTCCTAGTATCTCTACTCTCATTGTTGTCCCTGGCAGGGGGGGAGAGGTATCTATCCTGAATTGCCTGTGTTGTGAGTTCTTGTCTGTAGCACTGTGCATGTTCTGGTCTAATCTGATTTTTAAGGTAGAATCGAGGTCATGATAGTGTGGGGGAGGAAGCACCAAAGAATTAAGGAAAGTTGTGTGTTTTATCGGTACTATTCCTGTGTTAGTCCGGGTAGACAAGAGGAACAAATTCATAGACACACATATTGATATAAGGGTATGCTTTATATATATATAAGAGGAATAGGACATTAAGAAAGCATCCCAACCCAGTCCAGCACAAAGTCACAAGTCTGATATTAGCTCATATGTCCAATATCAGTCTATAAAGTCTCCTTCCGACTCATGAAGTCACAGACCGGTGGGTGGAGAGTCCCAGCGCTGGCAGGGATCCCCTCATGGCGCCTCGCTTCCAGGGCTCAGGGTCCACCAACAGCATCCAGTGGTGGTAGAAGCAACTCAGTGCTGGCAGGGATCTCCACGTAGCTTCTCCAGCTTCAGAGGTCTGGTTCCATCAGGGTAAGGCCGTGTGGCTCCTTCAGCTTCTCAGACACTGCCATGTTGTCTTGTCCATGATCATCGTTTCTGAGACTAACTCCCAAACAACTGGGGAAGATAACTTCTCATCTTCACAAGGGACATATCATGAGATTTCCCAGAAGTCTCAGGAGAAAGCCATGCCCACACAGAGGCCTCATTGGCTACTCAATGGCTATCTCCAGATTAACAGGCTAGACTCCACTTGTACATTTCATTCATAAAATTGACATAAGCATATGACTGCCACAATACCACACCCTAACATTCTCATTTCTTCCCCCTCTGTAGGGGGATGTCCAATTTTCTACAGATGGGCACTGGGTCTCCACTTCATAGCTCCCCCTTATTCACCTGGGGTATGATTTTGTTCTGGGTCTTAGATGCATGGTCCCTGATCCCATTGACATCTCATGACATACAGCCTGGTGTGCTTCTTCTATGTGGGCGTTCTTGCTTTTGAGCTAGATGGCCGCTTGTTTATCTTTAAGTCTTGAAGAACCCAGATGCTATATCTTTTGATAGCCGGGTACCATCAATTTTCTTTACCACTTTTACTTATGCACCTATTTTTTCTTCAGTGCTTGTGTTGGGAAGGTGAGCATCACAGAAGGTCACATTGGTAGAACAATGTGTCCTTTCATTGAGGGAGTATGTTAGTTGAGACACAATGTCCATCTACAACCTTGATTTTTAACATATATATATGAGTACATAGTTCTCTGTATATTTATGTATATACATGGCTGTATTTAGACCTCTGTAAATGTTCTTTGTCTTCTGGTTCTTTCCTCAATTTTCTTTTACTTTCCTTTTGTCCCACAATCATGTTCGGACTTCATTTGGGTTTAGTAATTCTTTAAATCTACAGCTTTGGGAAAGGGGCACTCTGATTAGAGCACAGTGGAGAAACGAAAAGGGATGGAGAGGAAGGGGAGGACATCCTGGTCCACCAAGCCCAGAGGACGATATTCCTGCTCAGAACAGAGACGACCATAAGGCCAGCTCCACCAGGAAACACAATGTCCCTCACTACATCATAGCACTATGGGGAACAATACTGGAGATCCACTGTGGGAATTGTGCACAATCTGACTGCGTCACTCTACGACAAAACACTAAGGGTGTGAAAGAGAGCAGCAATGGGAGTGAAGTGATGAGATCCCAGGGGAATACCAAAAGTAGACTTTGGATACAGAGTGTGGCAACCTATCAGACTTGACTGGAAAACACAAAGGCCAACAAACAGATTTTGAACTATTTATAGGCCTTTCCACATTTTTCAATGACTTTCTTTCCATTATTGTTTTGCTTTTATTATTGTTTTGTTGGTATTTGTTGGACTTCCTTTGTTGTTTTATTTGGCTTTAGCGGATTTTTGCTCTTATTAAAGTAACTGTATATCTATCTAGGTAAAATAGGTGGAATAAATAATTTGGAGATGAAGAAAATGAAACCAATGGTTCCGCGATGATATTGGAGAAGGGGGGTGGGAGAAAGGAAGGAGATGGAGGACCAACCTAGGGACAAGGGAGCAAGTGAACTAAAATCAATGGAGAGAAGAGTGTAGGACGCCTTATGTGGCTTAATCAAGGGCAATGTAGCAGAGAGGAGTTGGTTTGTCAATCTTATTATGGTTTGTTGTTTGTTTTTTAATATCTTTCTGTATTCAATCCAGGATAGGTAAATCTATAGAGATATTAACTAGATCAATGATTCCTTAAATTGTGGCAGAGGGACTGGGGAGAAATGTGGAATGAATAACGAGTACACGAATGAAGAAAATGTCCTGAAAGTGATTGTGATGATGATTGTACATTACTTCTTTATGTGTTTGAACTATTGAATTGTATTATATGTGAATTATATGCCAATAAAACTGTTGGGAAAATTTTAATGACATTTTGATTGTTGTAACTTCAGAAATGTGTAACTTGAAAAGTCAAGGAAGGAAAACCAAAAACAAAAGTTGATTAAAATTTATAAAACAAACCAAACAGAAAAGCAAATAAATAGTTTTGATTACTGTATGATAAAATAAGAGGCACTATGAGAGTCCCTGAATAGGTTTTCAATCATCTACCTAACCGAATGATTGGTGATTCAAATCTACCCAGTGGCTCTGTAGAGGAAGTACCTGGTAATCTGTACTCACAAAGATTACGAGAAAGAAAACCCCATGAAACAGCTCTACAGTGAGTTTACCACAGATTAGAAAGTACTCCATCTTAATGAGTTTGTTCTTTTAATATTGATATGGAGATGCAAAATTAGGAAGTGTTTCTGTGGTAGTTAGATAATTGTCAATTTAAGGATTAAGTGCATAGGAGTGGAGTCCTGAGGGGAAATCCTGATTTCCCTCCTTGGAGGTAGGAGACACTTTCTCTCTGTTAGACATCCTGGGGGACAAATGACCTGGACCTATCCAGATGCATCCAGAACCCTGAACCTGGAGAAGCCATGTGAAGATCCCTGTCAGCACTGAATTGCTTACAATGACTCTGGATTTTGCGAGTATTTCCACCTGCTGACCTGTGAGCTTCTACATTCAGGAGCTGTGGTTATTGAGTCTGAAGAGGACTTTATAGATTGCTGTCAGACATATGGGCTAATATCGGACTTCTGGTCTTGGTCTGGACTGGCCTGAGATGTTCCTTCAATATTCAATTGCTCTTGTACATCAACCTCTCCCTTATATACATAGGAATGTCTCCTTGAATTTGTTTCTCTAGTCAACACAGACTAACACATTATGGTACCTTGGGAGTTGGGTACTGGAGAAACAAATCATAAAGATGGAGAATAGATATTTGTTTGACCTCTCCCTCATGATAGTTTCCCTTATTTGGCTAGCCAAAAGTCAGATAGGTGCTGGCAGTTTACTGAGTTGTTTTCTGGAAAGAATATGGGAAGTTAAAATTTTGACTATTATGTTTGGTTGCCGTCTTTGGTTATTCCTATTTGAAATGGTAAGAATGAATGTAATTAATACATCATTTGAGCTCAGAGGAAAAAATTACAATTTGCATTTCTCAGAAAATCTAGAAGGTTAAAATGTCTGACAGAAAGCCTGACTCTGGCTTGATACTCTGAAGAGGCCTAATTCTGTGTTTTTGTATAAATACACTAGTTTAAATTAGGAGTTAGATAAGCTAACTAAAGATGGAACTTTTGTATCTGATTGTATTAGTTTATACTGATTTCCTGTTTATTATTCTTGATATGATGAATGATAGAAATATTATTTGGGAAGTATGAAAATAGCAAGTCTGTAATTTCATTTGTCCTCATCCATTATAATTGGATCTTTAGATGGTTTGGGACACACCAGCAGAGAAGGCTCTGAAAAGATAAACCTTGTCTTTCTTCTACTTGTTGGCTGGTGGTTTCAAGGACCTGATCTTGCAGCGCAATCTGTAACCCACGAGGACACCGCACCTCCTTTCACCATCGTCTACTTTAAATGTATTTTCCAACTCCTGAGCTTTGCACCATGTCAGAGAATCTTCAGCTCTACAAACACTTCTCTTACCACTTTCTGTCCCCTCCCTAAGACACTTCAATCATATTAAATACCCCATAGTTCCCTACAGCTACTAATATGTATCATGACTCCATTTTCTGGAATTCCTTCTCTTTTTGTCCCCAATCCATTCCTTTAATTCTTCTTACTCTATTTTTTCAGTGATTTTTTGGGGGACTCTTACAGCTCTTATAACATTCCATACATCATTTGTATCAAGCACATTTGTACACATGTTGCCATCTTCATCTCCAAATATTTTCTACTTGAGCCCCTGGCATAAGTTCCTCTTTCCCCCTCCTTTTTAAAAAAATAAATCATTTTATTGGGGGCTCATACAACTCCATCATGATCAATACAGACATCAATTGTATGCAGACCACATTTGCACACTTGTTGCCTTCATCACTGTCAAAATATCCTCCCTCTACTTAGGCTATCAGTACCAGCTCACCATATTCCCCCCTCCTCACTCCCCCCCCCCATGAACCCTGTGTTAGTCTGCGTAGAGGAACAAATTTCAAAGACACGCATATGGATATAAGGAAAGGGTTTATATACAAAAGGAATGTGACACTGAGATGTATCCCAGCCCAGTCCAGTTCAAGGTGATAAGCCCGATATTAACCAATATGCCCAAAATCAGTCTATAAAGTCTCCTTCAGACTCACGAAGTCAAAGGTCAGTGGGTGCAGAATTCTGGCACTGGCAGGGGTCTCCCCATGGCTCCTCGCTTCCAGGGCTCAGGGTCCATCAACAGCATGCCGCTCCAGCTTCAGAGATTAGGATCCATCGGGGCAAAGACGTGTGATCTCTCCGCCAGCTCCTCCAGCTTCTCGGATGCTGCCATCTTGTCTTTTCCATGATTCATCGTCTCTGAGACTCACTCCCAACAATGAGGAAGATAGCTTCTCATTTTCACGAGGGAAATATCGTGAGATTTTCTAGAAGTCTCATGAGAAAGGCATGTCCACAAAGAGGCCTCATTGGCTGCTCCATGGCTATCTTCAGATTAACAGGCTAGACACCACCCCTACATCTCAATCATAAAATTAACATAAGCTTATTACTGCCACAGACCACCTCTTGTTAATTTTATAATTTCACATAACTCTGTAACCATGTAACCTTCAAATAAACAATAAAATCATGTCTATACCTAACAGGATAAAACTAAAATGCATATAATTCAACTTGTGTTACCATCATTTAAAAACGATATTCTCTAAGTGAACAAAACAAAAGATATACTGTGCCTTACAATTGCAGTTAAAAGACTACCTACACCTTGATCCTATAATCCTATGGATATATATTCCACCACCTATAAGACTTTGTAAGCCAACCACTTCATGCCTTCATTCCCCCATTTTGGGTATCTAATTTCTATATTGCCCACTCACATCAACCCAGTGCTCTGAGGAAACAACCATATCTTTCAACATGAAGAACCTTCATTCCATTTGGAAACTCATGAAGTGTGCATCCATTAACAAAGTCAAATCAGGACAGGCCATCCATAAAGTCAGCAACGATATGCACCAGTTCACAGACTTAACTCACTTCTCTTCCTCTGGTCCGGTTCTGGTCAACTCCATGTGGGCTTTTCCACTTAGCCTTACCACTGTAGCCATTGGTCACCTTCCTTTAGACCAAGGTCCCGACAAATTCTCAACATGTCTAGCTTTCTCAAGCTAGGTCATGAACTTCAGACCAGTCAACCTGCTCTTGTCTTCTCTATTTACTGTGAACAAAATCCATGGGTGTCAGTGGCCAAAGTCAACCTGGCTCTTTATTGCTGGATTTCTTCCACTTTCACCGACAAGCAGTAATTCTGGGTGGTCACCTAACAAGGATTTTAGCCTGTTACAAGTTTCCTTTAATATTCAGACCCAGGGAGGAGTTACCTTCATGGTTCCAGATTTTTTCACTTCTGAAGATAATCACTAGTCAAAATTTTCCAAGGAAATATGCTCTATTATTCTTTATTGGTCAGTCTGACCTTCTCTCAGACTACAAGTATCCCGAGTACTCCGAAAGACTGGGTGGGGCTACTTTCTTCAGAGAAGTCTTTCCAAGTGTGGCCTAATCCCATTTAAGCACAAGGTGGGGTTAATCTCTTCAGAGATGTCTTTGACACTAATTCCTAAACCCTCTAAAGGTCAATGCTTAGCTTGAGGTAATTGGATTTGCAAACTCTTTCCATACTTCCCAATAAACATTTCTATGCATTCTTATATTTATGATAATAGGCATAAGAAATCAGTATAAACAGCATAGTCAGAAATCAAAATTAATTCTTAAAACAGTCAAGGTCAATACTTATTAAGCTTATCTATATCCTTATCTAAACTGCTGTTTAAACAAAAACATTGAGTTAGGTCTCTGACGGCATCTAAACAGATCCCTGCTTTCAGTCAGGCATTCTGACCTGCTTGACCATTGTCCTCGAACAGAATCCTCATTTTATAAAGGAATAACCAAAGATAGCATCCAAACACAGTAATCAAAACTTTAACTTCCCACATTGTTTCCAGAAAATAATTCAGTAAGCTGCAAGGACGTATCTGACTTCTGTCTAGCCAAAGAAGTAACAGTACCACGAGGCACAAGTCAAACATACATCTATTTTTCATCTTTATGATTTGGTCCTCTAGTACCCCAATCCTAAGGTACCATAATGTGTTCATCCAGGTAGACTAGAGGAATAAATTTCAAAGACACACATATGGATATAAGGAAAGGGTTTATATACAAAAGGAATGTTGCACTGAGAAGGCATCCCAGCCCACTCCAGTTCAAAATCTTAAGCCTGATATTAACCCATATGCACAAAATCAGTCTATAAAATCTCCTTCCAACAACGAAGTCACAGGTCAGTGGGTGCAGAATTCTGGCGCTGGCAGGGGTCTCCCCCCCCCATGGCTCCTTGCTTCCAAGGCTCAGGGTCCATCAACAGCAGAGGCAACTCATCGCTGACAGAGGTCTCCATGTGGCCGGTCCAGCTTCAGAGGTCTGGCTTTATCAGGACAAAGCCGTGTGGTCCTTCTGCCGGCTCCTCCAGCTTCTCGGATGCTGCCATCTTGTCTTTTCCATGATTCATCGTCTCTGAGACTCACTCCCAACTACTTGGGAAATAGCTTCTCATCTTCATGAGGGAAATATCGTGAGATTTCCCAGAAGACTAAGGAAAAAGCCATGCCCACAAAGAGGCCTCATTGGCTACTCCATGGCTATCTCCAGATTAACAGGCTAGACACCACCCCTACATCTCAATCATAAATTTAACATAAGCACAGGACTGCCACAAACCTTTAATAATTTACAAACTGTTATTACTTTTTCATATCATACACTATCCAATGTGTCCTTTCATCCAATTCCCTATTGTCTATACCCCAGAGAGGAGGCTATATTAGGTCCCTGCAATTGGTTACACCTTTCTATTCCACCTTCCCTCCACCCACCTGGTATCACCACTCCCACCACTCGTCCTGAAGGGATCATCTATCTTAAATTTTCCATGTTTCCAGTTCCAGTGTACATTCCCTGGTCTAGCTGGATTTGCCAGGTAGAATTGGGATGATGACAGTGGATGGGAGGAAGCATTTAAGAACTAGAGGAAAGTTGCATATTTCAATGTTACTACGCTGTACCTTGACTGACTCATCTCCTCCCTTCAACCCCTAAGGGAATATCGCTTCACCTATTGATGGACTTTGGATCCCCAACCTCTACTCTCCCTCATTTATAATGATATAATTTTTAGTTCTTTGGTGCCTGATAACTGATCCCTTGGACATCTTGTGGTCACACAGGCTGGTATGCTTCTTCCATGTGGGCTTTCTTGCTTCTGAGCTGTATGACCACTTGTTCACTTTCAAGCCTTTAAAATCCCAGATGCTATAGCTTTTGATAGTCAGGTACCATCAGTTTTCTTCACCACATTTGATATGCACACATTTGTCTTCAGTGATCATATCAGGAAGTTTAGCTTGCAATGTTATGATTTTTAGTTCTGGGTGCCTGATAACCGATCCCTTTGATACCTTGTGATCCCACAAACTGAGGCGCTACTTCCATGTGGGCTTTGTTGCTTCTGAATTAATATTCTAGTCATATGGAAATTGCTGATCTTTAAAAAAAGTGTTATCTATTGACACACATATAATTGCTTATGATCTTTTTTCTATGTATGAACTTCTTACATATCATTAGGATTACTTTATTTTGGCTATTTGTTTGAAATTCTTATAACATACTCTAATAAATAGATCATAGTCACTTTGAAAAAATAAGCATAGTTATTTACTTTATCCTCAGCTCCTGGCATGGTATCTTTAATAAAATAGGCAACCAAGGGACGGTTGTTTTCTTTCTTTTTAATAAATTAAGAGGGATAATGGATTTGTTCAAGCAGGCTAACTATAATTAAGTAAATTCATTAATTTGAAGGTTTAATGTGGATCCTTTTTCTTTAAGAGAAAATATATGCCTAAATAAAATGACTTAACGAAGAGAGAAAAAGGGAAAATATTTAATGTTAACATAAATATCTATGAAAAGCATTCAAGTACATTATTTGTAGACTCATACATAATTATGAACAGAACACATATGAAACATGTTGGTTTGTGTATTATTTTCTATTTTTATTGGTTATCAATAAAGCTGTAATGAATAAAATCAAGCTCCTTGTTTACATCTTGGAAAATTTACTGTTGAAGTGGAATTTCTGTGTCATTAAGGTATACACATCTTTACTTTGTAATATACTGAAATATTCTGTAATATCCTTCAACATGATTGTAATCAACTTAAAATCTTGCCATTTAATAAGGATGAGAAAATATATCCTTTAGCTGTTTTTTTTTATTTCTATGACTTTCATGAGATTCCCATGTATTTAGTTGTCTTTATGTTTATTCATGAATGTTTGTCCTTTTGGTTTAATTTTTCCTACTCATCTTTAGTAGCTTTAACATTTTCCATCAGATTTTTGCTCCTCTACCCCATTTTCTTACCTTCCTTTGGGTCACTTAAATATCTTTATTATTCCATTTTAATCTATCAGTTTATAGTTATACCTGTTTTTAACTTTTTTCAATAATTACTGCATGTATATTTTTTTCAATAATTACTGCATTTATAGCTACCTTTATATATCCTCATCAATAGAACAGCACCCTCTTATGCTCTTAGAATGCTATAAATCATGAAATGAAGATTATATATATGTATCTCTCTATATAAATTTACCACATCTATAGATTTCTGTAAAATCACCATAATCAAGATACAGAACTGTTTCACGACCATAAAGATACCTATGCTAACTCTTTATAGTCACATCTCTCCCATCTCTTTCAAAATTTTTCTTTCCCAATTTTTAGCCTTAAGCAGCCATTAATCACTTCTTTAAAATTTTGCCATTTGAGACTATTACATGAACAGAATCATACAGTATGTAACCTTTTTCCTTTTAAAAAATAATCTTAGATTTTTCCTTATGGTATGCATTGAAATACCATAAATCATTATGTTATGCATCTATACTTTAATGTCCTTTTATTTTTATATATTATTTCATGGTACAGTGTGCACATTTTTATGTGGACCTTGGTTTCCTTTTCTGTTTGGTATATAGCTAGGAGTGGAATTGCTGAGCCAGATGACAAGTTTTAACTACTTGAGGAACTGCCAGACAGTGTTCCAAAGTCACTTTCACATGATCATTTTTAAAAGAGTGTGTGTGTATATATATATATATATATATATATATATATATATATATATGAAGATAGGTTTTCATTTTATTCATTCGTTCTCTTAGCATTTTAAAGTTGCTATTCCATTGTTCCATTATTATTAAATCTGATGCAAAATTCCCATCAGTTTTATTATTTTTGCCCTCAAGCTAATATATCCTTTATTCTTTTTCTCATCTGCGAAGATGTGTATCTTGCTTTAAAAATGATTTTATCTTTTTAAAATAGTTTTGTTGTCTTTATCAGGGTTCACAGAATTTTTATATAAGGTCAGAGGGTATATGTTTGGGTTTGTATGATAAATGGTCTCTGTTACTCTTCAATGCGGCCATCGGAGTGTGGATGTGACCATGGGAATTGACATGAAAGGAGTACACAACTGAAAGGAAAAGATATGCCTGGTTTCCAACACAAGCTTAGTAGTTGCAAAAACATTTGGTGGGACAAATTTTACTGGAAATACATAGTATAATGACTCTTCTAGTATTATTTTGTATTATTTTCAAGTGTAGATTTAAAAGAAACGGTGTGATTGTCCTGTGCTTAGAAATATTATCCTATTTTAACTCAACTTTAAGAACTTTTTAAACATGTGGTCATATTTGTGTTTTGTCATTCCATGGTTATTAATTTCAAGATTATTCTAAGTAAAGCAAATGGAGTCCACATAACTAATGCTTGTAGAATTTTGCTACTTCTTTGCACCTTGCTATAAAATTAGATAACTGTGGGGACTGGGAAAAAGTGGCGTACTAGTTATGAGTTGGACTGCTAACTGTAAGGTCAGCAGTTCAAAATCATGAGCCACTTCACTGGGGAAAAACTCGGCTTTCAATTCCCAAAAAGAGATAAAGCCTCAAAACACATAGTTAGAATTGACTCATGGCAGTGAGTTGAACTATAAGTTTTATAGGCACTGGAATAAAGCATAATCTTACTTTCTTAAGTTATGGTCATAGAATATAGTTTACTTTCAAATCGCTATGATTAATCGAAAAATTTTATTTATTTTTTATTTTTCTTAATTACATTTGGTCTACTTGCTGAGTGGTGGGTGCAACATATGAACTACTATTATTAATGTTATCTAACTAGATATATTTGCATTTATATTTTATATCTAGCAAAAGACTATGTAAGCCATATATTTCCCTGAAGATAGATAACTTACAAAGGTGATCACCAAAATATAGCAGTTAGTACACATTCTCAAATAATATCACAAAAGTAGAGGACTAGAATGACATGTAAGGCTTATGTGATCTACTTGGCTTTTCTCTCCTCAGTCATCACCACGATACTCTGTTGCCACCTTTTCCAGACTACAGATAGAAGTCTCCTGTGTACAGGAGAGCTTTTCTTTTATTAATACTGACCCATTGGTCTGCTGTGTTATGGTAGGACTTTCTCTTCTTTATCCCCTGTGAAAGGTAGAGGTCTGCTTGAATCCCTAAATCACTAGAGGATTTCACATTATTCACAGAGATTAGTGTACCCACACGCAAAGCACATTGATATCTCATTTCTAGTTTGGTGTTTGCTTATCCAGTAAATCTACGCTTAGGGTATGATGACAAAAGAGCAATAGGAAGCTGTCAAGGTCGGATCAGAGGAAGCAGCAGTGGGGCGTCTTGAAGTTCCCATGTTTGGGTGCTAAAGAAGTGGATTTCCCTGAATTCATTGGGCACTGAAGACATTACTTGGTTTAGCACCATCATTTAGCAGCAGACTCACCAAATCACAGAGACTCCCCAGTCCCTGGAAAGGAGGCCAGGTAGAGTAGTGTGTTGAATATCGAACTCCCAACGGAAGGGTCAGCAATTCCAAACCGTGAGCCACTCCACACAAAAGAAAGACGAAACCTTTTTCCCATGACGATGAAAAGTCCCAGCAACCCATTGGGGTAGCTCTAGTCTCTTGCAGAGTCCAGTGAGTTGTCATTGACTTGCTGGCAGCTAGGATCAGTAAGAGTACCTCCTGTGAAGGGTCAAAGTCTTGGGCATTCAAAGAGGCATTTCTCTTCTGTCCTGCAGGATGCGCTGAGTTGGAGTTAACTTAATGGCCATTTGGGGTTTTTTGTGTTTTTTTTTTGAGCAGCAAAATTTATGAAATATAATTGGTGGAGAATATATCTGGGATTGAGAGCAAACAAAATAATTTCCAACTGTTTGCAACTGAGTAGTTGGAAAGCGCTCCTGGAGATTGCACTGAAAAGCTCATATACTTGCCCTAAGAGAGATTAGCAGTTGAATTGCTGCCTAACAAAGGATAATGGTTGGCTAATGTTTACTAAGAAAGCTCTGAGAAAAAAAAAGAAGATCATTCAGGCAGGCAGTGTTCTGAAAGAGTTTCTGCTGCTTCCTCTCTTTCCACTTTCCAGGTTCCTATCCCAGAGAAGCTAGAGTACAAAGCAAGCAAGAAACCATCTCAGGCGACGCCTCCTTCACTCTTCAGTTACCTTGGTATAAAGGTGAAGCAGACGTGAAGAGAAGGAAGGAATTGTCTGTAGCCATTTTAGTTAGACTCAGACCTGCTGTTTAATAATCACTGAGAATGACCGGTGTCGAATCCACCAGAAATGTCATTAACAGGTAGAGGAGACAGGCTTAACAGAGCATGACTGAAGGCGGTGACTGCGGAAAAAAATAAAAGTTTATTATTCGTATCTCACATTTAAAACAGCTTAATAGACCAGTTACTAGCATTTTGCTGGTTATTAATGTACTGAAATTCATTAAAGTTTTGCCTTTACTGTGAGTTTTATGCTTTAACCACATCAAATGAACACTTTGTCCCTTTTAGTACTCTGTGTACATTTTGATTGCCCTTATTATTTCAGAACCCGTTTCCTTTTGTTTGATTTGTCTATTCTTTCAAATCAATTGTTTGTTTATCCTTAGTTTTTATTATAAAGTGTGTATATTTAACTCAATCTATTATACTTTTAAAATCTCAATGAAGTATTTTTTAAGCAGCCTTGGTGGCATCAGTGCTTTGAAATTGGATGCTCCCTTAAGGGTTAACTGCTCAAAGGCACCCAACAGCTCTGTAGAAGAAAGGTCTGTTGAGCTCCTTCTCTAAAGATTCCTGTCAGGAAAATCCCAGGAGCAGGTCTAAGCTATAACCAATGCAGTCACCATGAGTCAGGGCCTACTCGATCAACGACAGTTAGCCAAAGGGTAGTTTAGTGGATGCAGATCTCCTTTTATAGCTGGTGTGTTCAATTGATCCTTTGCTCTCTATGCTTTTAACTTCAGATATGTATGTTTTTGCTTTTCCTTCACTTGCTTGTTTTTAGTGCAAAAACTTCATTTATGTTTTGTTTCCTAGTTCAATAAAGGATCATATTCTGTATCTTCTTCGTTAAAAGCATTATATTCCTTAAATTATGCTTTAGTTTGTAATTATAAAACACTAAGGCAAAATAAAATAGTGTAGTGTGAATCCTTATTGGAGATAAAAATATTTAGAGTGCATTGTTATTTTTTTCTTCAATCCTCTAATCTTTGTTTCTACAATTAATTTTTCTATTAACCTTTTTGCAAATCCTATGTTTTTGCTCCCAAGTGATTTAACCAAGTGTAGTACTTGTAACTAAAGCATCTCTCCAATAGCAACTCTATCAGTATTCCTTCATTTTATAGTGAAATTAAGGGTTATGGTAGAAAGCTTAAGGAGGTAGCCTGATTTTTATTCCTCTTGAGTTAAATTGTTCTATCACCATATTTCATTTTCTATGTTAATATAGTTCAAAATGAATGTCCCTTTTAAGTCACTACTTTTATTTTTTCATGGCAATGTAACATATATACTAGTGTACAAGCTGTTTTTCCAGTACATTTTTGGGCAGTTTTGTGGTAAAATTAGGTGTCCCGTCTGATAGTTGTGTTAGCTTATACTCGTGTATATACAGTACTTGAAATCTGAGGACCAGGAAATATATGGGTATGTGAATTATACCAACTCAACGTTTCAATTTGAAATGACAATTATACATCAAAATAGAGATAGATGTCAAACAAGTAGTGTGATATTTCAGTATAGTGTTGAGGAGAGAATGGTGACTTGGAGTATGGTTGATACAGGTATGGTAATTTGACATTTGAGTATGGTTGATACACATATGGTAATTAATGCTGTGAGACCAAATCCTTTGCTTCTGTGATGCTATCATTTCCTTAGCACAGGTGGTCCCTGTTGTGGTTTAGTCTATTCTGATTCACATACTCCATATATGTGCTAGAGTATAACCATGTTCTATACGGTTTTCAAAAGCTGATTTTCTACGAGTAGATCACTCAAACTGCTAACCTTTTGGTTGGACCCCTACTGCATCTATTTACCATTTGCATCACACAGGGACTACATTTCTGCCTTTCCCAAATTCTCTGCCATGGAGTTTATTCTGACTCATAGTAACCTTGCAATTCTGCACAGGAATTGTCCTTGTGGTTATCTGAGACTGTAATTTTTTACAGGAGCAATCATTCTGGAGCAATAAACCGCATCTTTCTCCCTCAGAGCTGTTTGTGGATTCGAACCACTGAACCATGAATAAACCACTGTACCAACAAGCTTCTTAAAAAGGCACTAGGCATCCTCTTACAGAAGGGTAGCGAGGAGAAATGAGCCACTCCAGGTGCCATGTAGCAATGATGAAACATACCACTTTCCTCTAGTTCTTAAATATTTTCTCCCACCCCCACTATCATGTTCCCAATTCTGCCTTACAAACTTGGTTAGAGCAGAGGATGTACACTGGTACAGATAGGAACTGTAAACAGGGGATCCAGGACAGATGATCCCTTCACAACCAGTAGTGAGAGTGGTGATGCCGAGAGGGTGGAGTAGAAAGGGGGAACCTATTACAAAGATCTATAATATAACCTCCTCTCTGAGGGAAGGACAGCAGAAAAGTGGGTGAAGGAATATATCAGAAAGTGTAAGACAGGACCAAATAATAATAATTTATAAATTATCAATGGTACATGAGAGAGAGGGGAGTGGGGAGGGAGGGGGGAAATGAGGAACCAATACCAAAGGCTTAAATATAAAGCAAATGTTCTGAGAACAATGAGGGCAACAAATGTACAGATGTTCTAGGTGTACAATGGGTAGACATATGGATTGTGATGAGAGTTAAATGAGCCCCTAATAAAATGATTTTTTTTGTTTGTTTTTTGTCTGTCCTCTTGTGGTCATGGGAGCTACCCAGCCTTGCTCCTGAGAGCAGCCGCTGGATTTGAACTGCCAAGCCCACGGACCACAGTCCCGCACTCCACCCCTGACACCACCGTAAAATGATTTCTTAAGGCAGAGATTATGCATTGAATTGCTAATTTCAGTGTCAGCGGTACAAAATCATTAGTCATTCCGCAGGAGCAAGATGAGGTCAAGTGCTCCCTTCAAGATTTACAAACTCAAAAACTCACAGAGGCAATTCTGCTCTGTCCTATAGATTTGTTAAGACTTGAAATCAACTCACTGACCACATGTTATTTCTTCCTTAGTAGCCTCCTATGAGTTCTCTCCCTCTATCTCTTTTATAAGGTTTTCTTGCACTCCTCTTTCTTTAAATGTTAGTGATCACCAGGTCACTTCCTATTCTTTGTCCCGTGCTCAGTCCTGAGTATTCTCTTTGTCACTTTCCTTATGGTTTCGGGCTCTAATCTATAGATCTTCCTTGACATTAAAGGTCCTCTCTTCCTCAAGATCTACACACCTCAGCGCCTCATGTCTATTGAAGACAGTGCTCTCCTAAGACAGGAGTTGATTGCTGATTCACTGTCTTTTTGTCTGAAGGTTGCCATAACCCAATCCCACAAACTGGGTGATATGAAAATAGAGGAGTTTATGTACTCACACGTTTGGTGGCTAGAAGTTCAAATCACCACAGCCCAGACCTTTATAGATGGAATAAGTATGGTGAAAGGATACAACCCTGATACACACTCTGCTTGAATGTAAACCACATCGTTCCTTGATCTCATCTCACAACTGCCTCTTGGTTTTTGAACAGGTTCCACATGAACAAAATAAAATGTCCTCATTATTCTTAGATTGTAATTCATACAGTCAAATGTCTGCATAGTCAATCAAGTACAAGTAAAGGGGCTTCTGATTTTCTCTGCTTTCAAATTCCATTTGATATCTGCAATATCCCTCTTGCCAATTCCTTTTCTCAATCTAGCTTAATTTTCTGGTAGCTGCCTGACAATGCTAAGATATTTATTGAATTATCTGCAGTGAAATTTTACTTGTATGTCGTGTTAATGAGTGTTTAATAAATTCTTCATTCAGTTAGGTCACCTCCCTTTGAAATGAGCATGGATACAAGCTTTTCCAGTCAGTTATCCAGGTAACTGTCTTCCAAATTTCTGGGCATAGATGTGTGAAAACTACCAGTACTCCATTAGCTTTTTGAAACATTTCAATTCACACTCAAGTATTTCATATTCCTCATTT